>JAZHYW010007277.1:0-14363 GCA_037355805.1 Ixodes ricinus | reverse complement strand
GGGTTTTTTTAGAAGAGCAAAAGTGACAGAAAAACAGACAGGTCTCAAACTCAGCTACTAGTTTATTTCAACAACCTCCTCTTATATAGTCCGTTCTCGTCGTCACCAACCAATCACAAACGACCTTGTCCTCTGCACCGAGACTTTACAAGTTCCACACTATCACAAAAGAAGCGGCCACTTCCAACGTTTCCAAGTGAAATGTTCTATCAGACGATATGGCACACAAAGACTTCAATCAACGCCTTTGTGTCCTCACAATACACAGGACAACAGCCCACACCCACATCCCACTCAACACAGGTCACCTCCAAAATAACCCCACAAACAATACACACCAGACGGACACTTCCAACGTTTCCAAGTGAAATGTTCTAGCAGACGATATGGCACACAAAGACTTCAAACAACGCCTTTGTGTCTTCATAATACACAGGACCACAGCCCACACCCACATCCCACTCAAAACAGGTCACCTCCAAAATAACCCCCACAAACAATACAAAAAAAAAAAAACCTCTTAAAACTGTAAAAATTGCCTGCAGCGGTTCCCTATTTGCATGGAAGGTTGACTAATGCAATTTCCCAACGATCTAATCCTAATTGTTTCTCTTACCACCCTTTTAACATCGTTGCTCTCCTTAACAACTACATCCGTTCCAGACCAATCCGTTGTGCAGTTTCTACACTCCTCCAGATGCTTAGCCAACTCCGAATTTGCTGCATTATTTTTTACATTCCTTTTATGCTCTGTTAAACGTTCGTTCAAACACCGAGAGGTTTGGCCCACATACTTAAAACCACACGCCAAAGGAATCTCATACACCACGCCTACGCTACACGGCACCGACTTTTCCCTATGCGCCTTCTGACAGCCCCTCTGAACCGTTTCAAAAGGTGTCAATCTATCTAACCTAAAATCCGTGCTGAACACGACATCCACGCCATATTTTTTCGCACATGCTCTAAGATTGTGGGACACCTCGTGACAATACGGAACCACAGCGTACCTATTCCTGATTTCTTGCGTCGCCCTCTTTTTCTCCCTGCACTGTAGGGCAATCTGCCTTTTGATGTACACTTCCCCATATCCTGCCATTACCAGTCTGTCCCACTGGTTTTTTAGTGCCTCCGGTCCGAAATGCATGCATGATCTCACCAAAGCATTACTAATCAACGATCTGACTACCCCGGCTTTTACATTTTTCGAGTGACAGCTACTCTTTGACAAAACCGGTTTTGGGTTTACCTTCCCATACTCCCAACAAAGACCTCGTTCCAAATGTAAACGCAGGTCGAGAAACTGCAGGACCTCGCCCTTGGCCTCTCTACCGTGAATCTCAACTCTGGCGCCGCTGACCTTATTACTTGTTCTAAAACTTGGTCCAACCCTTCCTGAACAGAGCAAACTAAGATATCATCCACAAATCTTTTCACAAAACACTTCGGAGACAACTCTTCTATCCTGTCATACACTTGCTGGTCCACCGTGTTTAAGTAAATTTCCGCTAACAAAGGCGCTACAGACGAACCTATACAGACTCCTCTTTTTGCACAAATTTGCGACCTTCGTATTCCAATACCGTCGACTTTAAATAAAGGTCTAGCACCGAAAGAAAACTATCCACCGCTAATCCTGTTCCTGATTGAAACTTAATAAGGTTCCCTTCCAAGGCAATCCTCACTCTATTCATTAGTCTGCTTTTCTCTAAAGAGTAATAAAGGTCCTTGATGTCCATGGATAATATCGCGCACTTCCTTCCGTGAAACTTTTCCATTACCTCAATCAACTCACTAGAGTTCTTTAAGGCAATTGACTTTTCCAAGTTAGCTAACTTCAAACCCCGCTGTAAGAAGCATGAAACCACCTTCTGCCACGTCCCATTTTCATTAACAACGGTACGCAGGGGCATTTCAATCTTGTGATCCTTCAAAAAGAATTTTAGGTTGAGCGTTGAACGCAACGGTTTCAAAACGCTTTTCGCTACCTCTTCCATGCTTTCCTCCAGAAAAACCTCGCAAATGCTCTTCCTCAGCTTCCCAATATTTCCCTTCCATTCATTAAACAATGACCCCAACGCTTCCTCCGACTTCTTCTGAAAGGCCTGTACAGGCAAAACTGCAAACCTTCCTGTTTTATCTGTCTGCAACAGTTTTAACGAACTCCTTTCTAACTCTTGTTTCACCGCTCTCACATCCTTGAAATTCCTCCTATCAATGGGATACGCGTTTCCCATCAATTTTTCCATGCGTCCTACCGCATCTTCGACAAACGCAAGTTTCTCCTCACTATCCACAACCCTTGCGATTGACTGTATGTCAGAAAACACGTCGACTCTAGACGGCTTAACGTTTACACAGTACTTCGGACCTCTACCCAAGAATTCTTCCAATTTCTTCGACACCACTACATTTTCCGGGTTAATTATACAATGCTGTTGTTTACAATTTCCTGTCCTCTGTACACACTTATTTACCTCTGCCCCCCGAGAATTCCACAACTTGAAAATGTCCAAAACATGCCTTCTTTTGACGTACCACGCACGGTCGAAATGTGTCCTCATAACGGCGCTCCAAAGATGGTAGTCTCCATGCCTCCTGAAGTTCCTTCCGAGGAGAAGATTCCAGAGTCTGTCACATGCGCTGCGGATTTCTTGAACCCGTTGACCTGTTCCAGACCTGTAGGCTTTGATGACCTTGCTCTTGTCCTTCCACGGTATCCCGGAGGCAGCCAGTTGTTTGAAGAATAGCGGGTCCACATACTTTTTCCGCAGACGCATCCCGAAGAACGCAACGTGGAAAAATTCACGGCATCCGCGTATCCCATCGATAGGCAGAATTTCAAGGATGTGAAGCGGTGAGACAAGAGTTAGAAAGGAGTTCGCTAAGACTGTTGCAGACAGATAAAACAGGAAGGTTTGCAGTTTTGCCTGTACAGGCCTTTCAGAAGAAGTCGGAGGAAGCGTTGGGGTCATTGTTTAATGAATGGAAGGGAAATATTGGGAAGCTGAGGAAGAGCATTTGCGAGGT
Source organism: Ixodes ricinus (assembly GCA_037355805.1). NCBI lineage: Eukaryota > Metazoa > Arthropoda > Arachnida > Ixodida > Ixodidae > Ixodes > Ixodes ricinus. The sequence goes on along the minus strand of JAZHYW010007277.1, from coordinate 11,333 downwards.
TTTCTGGAGGAAAGCATGGAAGAGGTAGCGAAAAGCGTTTTGAAACCGTTGCGTTCAACGCTCAACCTAAAATTCTTTTTGAAGGATCACAAGATTGAAATGCCCTGCGTACCGTTGTTAATGAAAATGGGACGTGGCAGAAGGTGGTTTCATGCTTCTTACAGCGGGGTTTGAAGTTAGCTAACTTGGAAAAGTCAATTGCCTTAAAGAACTCTAGTGAGTTGATTGAGGTAATGGAAAAGTTTCACGGAAGGAAGTGCGCGATATTATCCATGGACATCAAGGACCTTTATTACTCTTTAGAGAAAAGCAGACTAATGAATAGAGTGAGGATTGCCTTGGAAGGGAACCTTATTAAGTTTCAATCAGGAACAGGATTAGCGGTGGATAGTTTTCTTTCGGTGCTAGACCTTTATTTAAAGTCGACGGTATTGGAATACGAAGGTCGCAAATTTGTGCAAAAAGAGGAGTCTGTATAGGTTCGTCTGTAGCGCCTTTGTTAGCGGAAATTTACTTAAACACGGTGGACCAGCAAGTGTATGACAGGATAGAAGAGTTGTCTCCGAAGTGTTTTGTGAAAAGATTTGTGGATGATATCTTAGTTTGCTCTGTTCAGGAAGGGTTGGACCAAGTTTTAGAACAAGTAATAAGGTCAGCGGCGCCAGAGTTGAGATTCACGGTAGAGAGGCCAAGGGGCGAGGTCCTGCAGTTTCTCGACCTGCGTTTACATTTGGAACGAGGTCTTTGTTGGGAGTATGGGAAGGTAAACCCAAAACCGGTTTTGTCAAAGAGTAGCTGTCACTCGAAAAATGTAAAAGCCGGGGTAGTCAGATCGTTGATTAGTAATGCTTTGGTGAGATCATGCATGCATTTCGGACCGGAGGCACTAAAAAACCAGTGGGACAGACTGGTAATGGCAGGATATGGGGAAGTGTACATCAAAAGGCAGATTGCCCTACAGTGCAGGGAGAAAAAGAGGGCGACGCAAGAAATCAGGAATAGGTACGCTGTGGTTCCGTATTGTCACGAGGTGTCCCACAATCTTAGAGCATGTGCGAAAAAATATGGCGTGGATGTCGTGTTCAGCACGGATTTTAGGTTAGATAGATTGACACCTTTTGAAACGGTTCAGAGGGGCTGTCAGAAGGCGCATAGGGAAAAGTCGGTGCCGTGTAGCGTAGGCGTGGTGTATGAGATTCCTTTGGCGTGTGGTTTTAAGTATGTGGGCCAAACCTCTCGGTGTTTGAACGAACGTTTAACAGAGCATAAAAGGAATGTAAAAAATAATGCAGCAAATTCGGAGTTGGCTAAGCATCTGGAGGAGTGTAGAAACTGCACAACGGATTGGTCTGGAACGGATGTAGTTGTTAAGGAGAGCAACGATGTTAAAAGGGTGGTAAGAGAAACAATTAGGATTAGATCGTTGGGAAATTGCATTAGTCAACCTTCCATGCAAATAGGGAACCGCTGCAGGCAATTTTTACAGTTTTAAGAGGTTTTTTTTTTTTTGTATTGTTTGTGGGGGTTATTTTGGAGGTGACCTGTTTTGAGTGGGATGTGGGTGTGGGCTGTGGTCCTGTGTATTATGAAGACACAAAGGCGTTGTTTGAAGTCTTTGTGTGCCATATCGTCTGCTAGAACATTTCACTTGGAAACGTTGGAAGTGTCCGTCTGGTGTGTATTGTTTGTGGGGTTATTTTGGAGGTGACCTGTGTTGAGTGGGATGTGGGTGTGGGCTGTTGTCCTGTGTATTGTGAGGACACAAAGGCGTTGATTGAAGTCTTTGTGTGCCATATCGTCTGATAGAACATTTCACTTGGAAACGTTGGAAGTGGCCGCTTCTTTTGTGATAGTGTGGAACTTGTAAAGTCTCGGTGCAGAGGACAAGGTCGTTTGTGATTGGTTGGTGACGACGAGAACGGACTATATAAGAGGAGGTTGTTGAAATAAACTAGTAGCTGAGTTTGAGACCTGTCTGTTTTTCTGTCACTTTTGCTCTTCTAAAAAACCCCCAGTCTCAGGGTAAACGACGAAATGGTTGACTTCCACCAGCTAGCCTGTACTATGACTCTTTTTTCGTTAATCGTACCTGAAGCAGGCTTTTTACCATTTTCTTTTACCGGTTCTTTCGAACCAACGTTTTCGTCGTCGCCGGCCTTTCTAATTTGCCAAGCGTACGTGGCACTGGACAAGATGGGACGTCGGATGGCGGAGTTGGAAGCCGACGTTGCGTTCTTCGGGATGTGTCTGCGGAAAAAGTATGTGGACCCGCTATTCTTCAAACAACTGGCTGCCTCCGGGATACCGTGGAAGGACAAGAGCAAGGTCATCAAAGCCTACAGGTCTGGAACAGGTCAACGGGTTCAAGAAATCCGCAGCGCATGTGACAGACTCTGGAATCTTCTCCTCGGAAGGAACTTCAGGAGGCATGGAGACTACCATCTTTGGAGCGCCGTTATGAGGACACATTTCGACCGTGCGTGGTACGTCAAAAGAAGGCATGTTTTGGACATTTTCAAGTTGTGGAATTCTCGGGGGGCAGAGGTAAATAAGTGTGTACAGAGGACAGGAAATTGTAAACAACAGCATTGTATAATTAACCCGGAAAATGTAGTGGTGTCGAAGAAATTGGAAGAATTCTTGGGTAGAGGTCCGAAGTACTGTGTAAACGTTAAGCCGTCTAGAGTCGACGTGTTTTCTGACATACAGTCAATCGCAAGGGTTGTGGATAGTGAGGAGAAACTTGCGTTTGTCGAAGATGCGGTAGGACGCATGGAAAAATTGATGGGAAACGCGTATCCCATTGATAGGAGGAATTTCAAGGATGTGAGAGCGGTGAAACAAGAGTTAGAAAGGAGTTCGTTAAAACTGTTGCAGACAGATAAAACAGGAAGGTTTGCAGTTTTGCCTGTACAGGCCTTTCAGAAGAAGTCGGAGGAAGCGTTGGGGTCATTGTTTAATGAATGGAAGGGAAATATTGGGAAGCTGAGGAAGAGCATTTGCGAGGTTTTTCTGGAGGAAAGCATGGAAGAGGTAGCGAAAAGCGTTTTGAAACCGTTGCGTTCAACGCTCAACCTAAAATTCTTTTTGAAGGATCACAAGATTGAAATGCCCCTGCGTACCGTTGTTAATGAAAATGGGACGTGGCAGAAGGTGGTTTCATGCTTCTTACAGCGGGGTTTGAAGTTAGCTAACTTGGAAAAGTCAATTGCCTTAAAGAACTCTAGTGAGTTGATTGAGGTAATGGAAAAGTTTCACGGAAGGAAGTGCACGATATTATCCATGGACATCAAGGACCTTTATTACTCTTTAGAGAAAAGCAGACTAATGAATAGAGTGAGGATTGCCTTGGAAGGGAACCTTATTAAGTTTCAATCAGGAACAGGATTAGCGGTGGATAGTTTTCTTTCGGTGCTAGACCTTTATTTAAAGTCGACGGTATTGGAATACGAAGGTCGCAAATTTGTGCAAAAAGAGGGAGTCTGTATAGGTTCGTCTGTAGCGCCTTTGTTAGCGGAAATTTACTTAAACACGGTGGACCAGCAAGTGTATGACAGGATAGAAGAGTTGTCTCCGAAGTGTTTTGTGAAAAGATTTGTGGATGATATCTTAGTTTGCTCTGTTCAGGAAGGGTTGGACCAAGTTTTAGAACAAGTAATAAGGTCAGCGGCGCCAGAGTTGAGATTCACGGTAGAGAGGCCAAGGGGCGAGGTCCTGCAGTTTCTCGACCTGCGTTTACATTTGGAACGAGGTCTTTGTTGGGAGTATGGGAAGGTAAACCCAAAACCGGTTTTGTCAAAGAGTAGCTGTCACTCGAAAAATGTAAAAGCCGGGGTAGTCAGATCGTTGATTAGTAATGCTTTGGTGAGATCATGCATGCATTTCGGACCGGAGGCACTAAAAAACCAGTGGGACAGACTGGTAATGGCAGGATATGGGGAAGTGTACATCAAAAGGCAGATTGCCCTACAGTGCAGGGAGAAAAAGAGGGCGACGCAAGAAATCAGGAATAGGTACGCTGTGGTTCCGTATTGTCACGAGGTGTCCCACAATCTTAGAGCATGTGCGAAAAAATATGGCGTGGATGTCGTGTTCAGCACGGATTTTAGGTTAGATAGATTGACACCTTTTGAAACGGTTCAGAGGGGCTGTCAGAAGGCGCATAGGGAAAAGTCGGTGCCGTGTAGCGTAGGCGTGGTGTATGAGATTCCTTTGGCGTGTGGTTTTAAGTATGTGGGCCAAACCTCTCGGTGTTTGAACGAACGTTTAACAGAGCATAAAAGGAATGTAAAAAATAATGCAGCAAATTCGGAGTTGGCTAAGCATCTGGAGGAGTGTAGAAACTGCACAACGGATTGGTCTGGAACGGATGTAGTTGTTAAGGAGAGCAACGATGTTAAAAGGGTGGTAAGAGAAACAATTAGGATTAGATCGTTGGGAAATTGCATTAGTCAACCTTCCATGCAAATAGGGAACCGCTGCAGGCAATTTTTACAGTTTTAAGAGGTTTTTTTTTTTTTTGTATTGTTTGTGGGGGTTATTTTGGAGGTGACCTGTTTTGAGTGGGATGTGGGTGTGGGCTGTGGTCCTGTGTATTATGAAGACACAAAGGCGTTGTTTGAAGTCTTTGTGTGCCATATCGTCTGCTAGAACATTTCACTTGGAAACGTTGGAAGTGTCCGTCTGGTGTGTATTGTTTGTGGGGTTATTTTGGAGGTGACCTGTGTTGAGTGGGATGTGGGTGTGGGCTGTTGTCCTGTGTATTGTGAGGACACAAAGGCGTTGATTGAAGTCTTTGTGTGCCATATCGTCTGATAGAACATTTCACTTGGAAACGTTGGAAGTGGCCGCTTCTTTTGTGATAGTGTGGAACTTGTAAAGTCTCGGTGCAGAGGACAAGGTCGTTTGTGATTGGTTGGTGACGACGAGAACGGACTATATAAGAGGAGGTTGTTGAAATAAACTAGTAGCTGAGTTTGAGACCTGTCTGTTTTTCTGTCACTTTTGCTCTTCTAAAAAACCCCCAGTCTCAGGGTAAACGACGAAATGGTTACAAAAAATGGTTGCAAATGGCAGATTTGAAGCGGACGGTGTCGGTGATCAAGGCGATGAAGGCGCGGAGGTGGTTCCAGTCGGCGCAGGTCTTGGGAATGAAGGAGTGGAAATGTAAATGCTCGGTACGCCAACCTTGTACTGGTGGTCGCTGCGAGAGGAAATGTGCGATGGTGGCAGAAAAAAAAAGGAATCACTGAGGGGGAGTTAAATGATGATATCTCATGGAAGAGACAAAGACGAGACATTTTACGACGCAATGAAAGACCGTGCAAGTCAAGATTCTATTTCATTGAAGAGACACTGGCAGTAAGGAAGAAATTAGAAAGAAACGCACGGAAAGGTTCTGGATGGCTTCTATTGGTAAAACGAGTTAATAATCTTAATATTAGCGGGTCACGATTGATGATGCGTATTCGAGCTTTGATCGGACCACAGATTTAAATGTAGACAGATAAAATAGAAAAATATATAAATAATCAGGGTGTCTAGAAAATTATTATTTTGAAATTTCCTGACTTTTCCAGGTTTTCCCTGACAATTTCAAATGAAATTCCCTGACCACTGTAGAGGTGGTTAAATATGTAAGACCATTACAACACAAGGCATTGAGCACTGAGCACTGTGAGGATCGTTTTGCACGGGCTTGATCCAACTTGCATATTCCGAAATATTCGGGTTCGTCCATTCCGGATTAAATGAGCATTTTCTTGCCGCCGACATCGTCAGTGAAGAGGCCACTTCCGGAAACGCGATGAAAACGCGACGCTCAGGTGCACACGTCACATAACCGAATGGCAACATGGCCGCCAGATGCACACTTTCGGATACTCTTCGGCTTTAGGGCTTGGATTGGATTGGTTCTGCCGCTTTTACCATTTGTTACTAAATCTAGTAGCTCTAACGGGATCAAGCGTAGTGTCGCTCCCTCGATCCAATCCAATCAAATCCGATCCAAGGCTTGGACTGGATTTGTCGGCTGTTCTCCTTGCATCGGGTAGCACACCTACATTGGGTGAGCAGAGCCCGCGCTCCGCTCTAAGCAGAATTTATTGCCTATTTTTCTGTCCCCAAGTCCTCAAGTCTTTGCTCAGGGCACTCGATGGCGTTACCGGCGCATTTTCCCTGACTGGGCTCGCTTTTTCACAATATCCCTGATTTTTCCCGGTAAATAAAATTTCGCTGACAATCCCCGGTTTTTCCCGTTGCTGACAATAAATAAAGCAGCAGTTTTAGGCTAGTTGGGGCTAATGAAAAGCTACGCCGTAGATAACCGAGTAAACGATTACTATTACTTGCGATGTGGTCGACGTGATTTTGCCGGGAAAGGTTATCAGAAATCGTAATGCCTAGATAAGTACTGGTAGGAGGAAACCTGCATTAAGGAAATAACTTTAAGTAAGTAGTCACACGGTAACACATGATTAGAATGACGTGAAATTCTCATCGACTTGCATTCGGTAGCCTTAAGTTTCATTAGCCAGGTACCACACCACGATGAAATATTATCTAGGTCGGACTGAAGGGCGGAACGATCATCAGGATCCAGAATTTGGCCATAAATAACACAATCGTCAGCAAAAACTTCGATAGATGAAGAAATACAGTTAGGACGGTTGTTAATAGAAACAAGAAAAAGCAAGGGCCCAAACACTGACCCCTGCGGGACACCGGACGCTACGGGGCGGTGAGGGGAGCTATGATCGTTGGCAGTTACAAATTGCGTACGATTAGACAAAAAGCATTGTATTCATTTTAAAAATATTAAGGTCGAGGCTATACTTATGCTTTGGAAATGTCAATGAAAATGCAGTCAACTGCGATTAAACAATCCATAGCAGAGAATAAGTCGTTAGTAAACGCAAGTAGTTGAGTCTCACACGAGTAATTTTTCCTAAAGCCGTGTTGTTGATTACTGAAAAAAAATTAGTTTCAAGGAATGATACATTGTGACAGTAAATGACATGCTCCATGAGATTGCAGGGTATGCTTGTTAGTGAAATGGGTCAATAATTACTGGGACAATGGGTGTTACCTGACTTGTGCAGAGGAACCACCTTCCCACCTTCCAGTCGTTTGGGAGCGTACAGGATTGCAATGACTGTGCCTTCATCTTTCGTAATATTATAGAAGAATACACATGACGTCTTTCGTTGCTTGAGTGGCCGTGAACTAGAGGAGGGGTAGTGAGCTCAGCGAGCGCTCACCGCTGCCGCACTTCGTGTCGACGGCGCGAGAGGGCGCCACTAAAGCATGTTCTGGATAGGCTGTATATATACAGCGGGCGGCCAGTGCCCGCTGTAAACAGCCTATCCATTGCATTTGCTGCGCTATTGAACACTAATTCGGCATGACACTTCATTGGCCACAAACGACAGCAAGCACGGGGTAAATATCAGTTCAGAATGGGAGCCACTTCGCGCTGCCATACCGCGAAACGGCCAAACCGCGAGACAAAGCTTCTCGCCGAAGGCCTTCGGAACGCCCGGAGCCGGTCGGATCCTCCAGTCCGTAAACGACCGCAGCGCCGCCGCGTACATCCGGCACCTTTCTGTGTCGGCGCCTGATCCCACTACTCCTTTCTAGTATGCGCCGCCTTTTCCACCGCTTGGTGGCGGGTATGTCGACGAGTCATTTCTTGTTTCCGTACTTTATAAACTGCATTTGTTTCTTTTCTGATCTAAAATACTGAACAACTACTTTTATACATAATTGAAACGGTTCGCGCCACTTATATTTTGTATTTCGACTAAAAAAGAAGCTTTTAGCGGCTCTGACCATAGTAGGCCCAGGACCAAAGACGCCACATATCGCGCGCTTTCGGTACCGCGGGTCGCCCCCGTTGGTGGAGGAGGTTTCCGCGTCGTCCGGTTAAAATATGACGCACTGATATTTAGTGACTCTCTCCGTGCCCGCTGGCTTGCCCGAACTCCAAGAGACGTGAAAACCGCAAAAAAGGTAGACGCTTAAATATGATTGCAGGGCCCCTTTAAGACGACCTTCAACATAGGACGAACTTTGTGTCTTGCGTTGAAGGTGTTGTCTATTCATTCCCCCTTTCGTGCAGAAGACAATATGTAGGACAAACTGGGCGGTGTCCTAATGACCGCCTTCGTGAACACAAGAACATTGTAAGCGCCAACTCTGGCCACTTAGGAATTCACTGTCGGGATTGGGGTTGTTCGGCACATTTCAACAACAGCATCGCGTTAGGCAAAAGTGCCAACCAATCAACGAGGGAAATTATCGAAGCCAAGATCATTATTTTTTTATTTATTAAACCTCAAATGCCCCAAATAAGGGGTATTACATGAGGGTAGTACGAGAAACATAAAAAAATTTCTTCGGTGAATGCCTTGAAATGGGCGGGGTTGGAGTGGAGCACGGCGTCGGTCGGCAGATCGTTCCAATCCTTTCCTGTCTGGCAGAAAAATGAAAAAGATGCGCAGTGCAGCGGGCATGGGGGGATAGACAGCTTCCTGATGCCTGATGCGGCATGAAACGCGGTGAGCTGGTGCGATAACAGAGCTGCCAAGTGATGAGTGATAAAACTTGCGAAAAAGGCAGAGCCTGGAAATTTTGCGCCGTGATTCGAGGCTAAGAAGATTAGCTCGAGATTTAAGTGCGGTGACACTGCTATAATAGGAGTAGTCTGAGTAGATGAATCTTGCTGCGCGATTTTGCTCGGTTTCGAGTGTTTTAGTAAGAATAGATTGATGTGGGTCCCAAACAGCAGATGCATATTCTAGTTTGGGTCGGACTAGTGAGAGGTAAGATAGTAGCGTTACCGATGGAGGAGGAGCGTTATATTCGACTGGAGGGCGAATGTGTTAGTGCGTCTTCTATCGTATTGTCACGAAAAGAGATTGACTATTTAGCCGCAAGGTTGTCTAGGCGGTAAGGGGAATGTTTGCTTTTTAGTTTTTGTCTTTTTCTATTTGAAAAATTACTTAAATTGTAGTAGAAGCAGAAGTTAGTCACGCAATACAAAGCTTTTAGTGAGCGCTCTCTGAGAGTTTTATTCCTTGCGTGTGGGAATTCTTGAGTGACAGTTTCTTTAGTGCGCTGCAACGTCGACCAAAATGAAACAACCCACTCGCTCAATCTGAAGTTCTAACTGCTATAAGTAGAGGAGGCCTAGTCAGGTGAGTTTGTAGTACACAAAATGAGGGCGTCACAGTTTGTTCAAAGTTTCAGCGCATGAGGTCTTTCTCGGGATAAAAGTAAGCAGATTCCGCTTTACTTAATTTTTTTTCTTTTATTAGCGTCGTATTTGGGTGGTTAAGAAATCCTCGCCGGTATAGCCGATTTCCAAAGGGCACTCTCGACACTCAACCAAAAACGGCGTCGCGTACGGTATGTCCGGGTGGCATTGGCGCGACCCATCATGCTCAGCTCCTGGGCCTCGTGATGATGGCTAAGTTGGCAAGACCAGATCTCGACAAGTCCCGCGTCGATCACATGGCTGAGCAGCGTGGACACAGCATGCTGCGCTTGCCACACACTAAGCATTGTAACACCCATAATCGCGTAAAAATTGTGTAAGGGTGTAACTTAGGACAAACACCTTTCTTACACGATTTCTGAATATCGGTGGGTGTAAGAATGGTGTGCTGATGATTTACATCCCTTACACGCCCCTTTACGCCCCACTTGTAGAGAGAGACCGTGTCTGAACCCGTGCAAGAAGGGTGTAGGGAGAATTTTATGCCCTTCTTTCACACGGTGTGAAAGGGGCATAATGGTGATGCAGTCGAATACAGTCGCGGCTTCATAGCTGTTCATGTTTATTGCTTCGGCGAAACTGTTGCTGATGTACGGCGGTACAAACGTCGAGTGTGAACGATCGCCACACGAAGCCGCGTATGATTAGGAAGTGCTAGATAATTGATTTTGCAACTCTAATCGAACTCTCCGTCCGACACGATCCGAAAAATTGCGTGTCGCACGTCCATCAGTTTTATCAGTAAAACTTGAATTTCAAAAATCGTCTCCGCTCTAAAAAGATGAATGAAGACGTGGAAATGTATAGACCAGGCAGCACACAGTACTGCGCCGATATTAGCCTCAAATCGGAACGATTGTGCCGATACCATTTTGGTCCAGCCGATATCTGTGATGTCGCGAACATGCCGATGCTCGAGTTCGACCAGTTGCCACTATTTAGAACTTCTAACTCAAATGTCGACTAGCGTTCCACTGAAGTTCGACTTCTACACGCACAAATTGAATACGACCTGACTCCACCCTGTGGAAGGCAAGTGAACTATTGTTGGGTAGATCGTTTCATTGTTTGGCACTAATGAACGAACTAAAGCCTTACTAGTACATATAATTTGCTTTTTTATTGTGCAAAGATTGAGGTTGAGAAATTACACAACAGAATCTTTTTTCCGGAAATACGAAATCTTTCTGTAGAAGTCGGACAACACTATCCGCAAGTAAGGTAATTATGTTGTGTGTACACTGCTTCAAGTTAGACAGCCCCAAGGGGCGCCTTGTGTCTCAGCTGTGCATGGGATCTTTGGCCAGTACAGTACCACTGTACTGCGTGGGTGTGTAATGTGCATCACACAGTAGCGAAACACCGCACGCCGGCACGATGCTCATCCAGATCGAATTGGGGAGGGGTGTAAGTAGACATATTCCAAAACTCGAAGCGCCTCATCGCGGCGTAACGTCTCGTTATGCATTGTGGGAATCAGTGGGCAGCAAAATAGATTCGCGCTCCGCTCCTGGCCCACAGGTTCCCATGATGCAACGCGCGCGGTGACGGATTTATGTAAGTACTCTAATATAATACCCTTCACATGTCAAGCGCCACCAGGCGGTGTTCCAGTCTTGACGTCCCAGAGAACTTCCGCGTCATAAAACAAAAATGAACAAAGCCTACCTTAACACCGCTGCTCGAAACTGTCCATGAAACGTTTGTCCACCAATTCTCCAGGTGAACGCCAAAAAGAACGAAGCGCAAGTTCCATTAAAAATGTTCGAATATTCTTGGAAACCAACTTGTCTCCTCCAAGACGTCGATTTGTAGAGCCGAAGGCCTTCGTTAGGGTCTCCAACTTTGTTGTCCGTGTTGCATTTTTGCTTTCTCGCACTGGGGACGTGAGCAAGCCTCTACAGGCTTGCAAAGACGGTGCGACCGGAAGTCGCTTGGGACGCAAGCGGCAGTTCATGTTTGTAGAGAGCAAACGTTATCCAGCCGACCAGGGGTCCCTGGGTTCTGCACTGCGCGAGATCTCGCTCCACAGGCTCCGAGCTACGGTTCGTTAACA
>JAZHYW010007276.1:0-52058 GCA_037355805.1 Ixodes ricinus | reverse complement strand
CTAATCGGGCGGCGCCGTCAAAACGTATCGTAAAAAAACAAAAACAAAAACAACGTCAACTAACATTTTTGTTGCATTCGTTCTGTCGCGCGCGTACCCAACAATAACAGCTTAGTGTTTTATTTTTTTTTTCTTCTTTAATGTGCTCAATGCTTTTTCAATGTCTTCGGTATAATACATACACCATGAAACACAAAATACAGCAGGAAAAACCGAGAATTTAGCCGCCAGCAGTCTTTGAAACTGGCAGGCTGCGCACACTCGGTTAGGGATTAGCACACCTAAATCTCTGTTGCGAATATATAGCGAATAAAAGCGCTTGTAGCGAATATATTCGCTGTTGTAGCGAATATATTCGCTACAACAGCGATAAAAAGCCGGCTTCCACAGTCCTGTATTCGCTACAGACACAAAAAAGTAAAATAACAACAAAATGTTGAGCAACCTAACATACAAAAATAGGTACGTAGCGAATGAATTCATCAAAAAAGATACAATCCCTTCGTAGCGAATATTTTTTCCCCACGCTGTAGCGAAAAGGATTTTTCAAGGTTAAGGGACCTTGTTTTCTTTACATTTTGCGTTTTGGTTAAAATAGATCGGTAGCGGATGAATCTTAGAGCGCACAGCAAAGCCCATGGCGAAACCTGACTTGTGCTCGAAAACGAAGAAACAAAGAAGTAAAATCTGCGGCCAATTGTTCTTTCTGTTTGCTTTTTTGTTTTGTTTTTGTTTTTGAATCTTTCACCGTACCGTCGGGGGAGGAGGGAGGAGGGGGGACGAAGAGTTGGCTGTAAAGAAAAAGCCTCAAGCCGACAGAAAGAAAAAAAAAACATGCTACAACACGACGCCACGACGCCGATCCCGGGAAAACGCCAGCCAATGGGAAGTCATAAATTTTCAAAAGCGCGGGATGTACCAAAAGAGAGAAGCGATATTCAGACGAAAGGTGCTATAATGGAGGTAACAAGTCGTGACCTCCGCGGCGCTTTGCGCGGTGACTGTGCTGAGTGTCGGTGCGAGCGCTACGTTAGAACGGTTGAGTTAGTTCAGCTTGCCCCGGACATTCCACTCGGTGCTTGCATGGATTGCTGGCACCGCCCGGTTTCGCACAGTGAATTGGGTAAGTTTTCACAGCTCATTTCTTTACCTCTGATTTTGCAAGTATGTTTGTAAAAATGAACTATCTTCTCGCCTAGCGAAGGTCTGGCGGATATAAGTAATTAGTGTTCTGGAATCCGTTCGCGCTTGTGGAAATGAAGTGAACTAGCTGAACCTGTTTTAAAGTGGTGCGACGTTTCTTCGATAGATTGTTTTATCGCAAGGCTTTCCGCGTTCGTTTCGTCGACACTCCTCGCGAGGGTTCGTCGCAAGGTGTGTTACGGTCGCATTTCGTGAACACATATCCTCCTGGGACGAAACGTCGCGGGAGGATATGTGTTCACGTAACGAGCTTCCACGAAACCATGCAGTGTCGACGAAACGTGTGTCTATGAAAAGTTGTCCGCGAAACGCAATCCCACGAAACGAGTTTTGATGAAACGATAGGGACCTGTTCTAAAGCGTTTCCAGAAGTCCGCACGGCCTGGAAAATTGAGAGTTCGCTGTCTTCATAACTGCGCGAACCCGTCGACTGGGTGACAGAGAGAGAGGAGAGAGAGACGTCTTTATTGTGCCATTCTGGCTTAAAGGGGTGAAGGGCTACGTAGGGTGTCTAGGTCAAAGCCCTTAGACACCCTGGATATGTGCTCCAAGAGGCGACGCTGGGAGAGCTTACAGTGTGAGGGGTGAGTGAGCCATTCTTTCCAGGTGGTGGGGGGGGGGGGGGGGGGTAGGGAAAGAGTGTGTGTTGGTTGGGGGGGGGCGCGGAGAGAGGAGGGTTTGGGAGCGTGAACAGCTCCAGAAGATAAGTTCAGAGGTAGAGCAGGATGGGTGGGTGTCTGGGGAAGTTTAGGATGCGGTGCATAATATCTGGGGTTGGGATAGAGTCGGTTTAGGCTTGTTGTAGGGTGGCGGACTGCGATCGGGAAAGGGAGAGGAGGAGGAGGTGATGCATGGTTTGTCTTCGGAAGCGACGGAGGGCACGTTTTTGGTCCTCAGGCAGGTACTGGTTTGGCCAGGAGATCGTAGGCCCCGGAGTGAAATTGACTCGGGCGAGCGCGTTTGCTCGAACGTTACCTGCGATAGCTCCATGGCCAGGTGTCCAGGTGATGCGGAGGAACATTTGTGGCCTCAGGTGGAGGGCGGTAGTTATGGTGCAGAGGGAAACTCTGTAGATACCGAGTGCTTATACGTTTCCGACGCTTTGCTGCGAGTCGGTTACGAAGATGTGTTGGAGGGGGAGGGGGATAGTGTGTAGAGGAGCTTGATGGCATCAGCCATTGTCTGGGCTTCAGCAAGGGAGGCGGTGGGATCGACTGAACGAATTCTAAGGAAGCAATCATGGTCATGACAAAGGCTTTCTCGTGAAGGGCTCGGTGTGCTCGCATATAGCTTTGTATCGGGTTCGTATCGTTTAGCCGAAACACTTCTCATGGCACATTTTTTCTTGGACACACGCTTCGTTTCGTCGAAACTCGTTTCTTGGCTTTCTTCTAAAATCAAATCCGGGTGCCGCGTACGTCGGTGAAATGAACGCGGGAAACCTTTCGATACAACGAACTATCGATGAAACGTTGCATGTCGACGAAAGGATCTGCCGATGAAGCGTAGTTTCATCGAGCTGATTGCCACCTCGTCGTGCCTCCTTTTCTTTCGCTCGGCAATTATTATGGTAATTTTATATGTGTATAAAGCACTTAAAATACATGTCCTTTGTGTAAAATTGGTTTTTATTTGCCGATAAATTATTCGTTTTTATTGAACGCTACTTTATTTTCTTGGTAGTACAACTGTGTACTTGTGGAGAGAGGGAGAGAGGCGGGGATAATATCTACAAAGTTAAAACGTTTTGCTGACAACACTTGAGTGCGACCATTAGCTTGTTCCTGCAGGTTCTCATCACTGTGCAACGCTTTCGTTACGACGTAACTTAAGTTTGTAATACGTTACTACAATCTTCGTGATAATTTACGCGGTTGAGTGACGGGAACGCCATTTTGAGGTGCCAAACTTAATCGCGCGGATTATATATACTATGCTAACACGTGAAATGCTTTATCAGAACAGGTACACGGTTACTAAAAGTTATATGGTACTCATTCTAGCGTCAGACCTGCAAGAAGACAGCTTACCTGGATGCAGTGGTCCTGACCCGTCTGCAATGGCTATAGGTAAACAGCTTGATTGAAATGAACTCTCGTCTTCTCAAGAGAATACCACAAGCACAGTCACGTTTCCTTATATGCATATATTATTTCTGGAAGCTCACCAGGATTCACTGTGCCAATATTTTAAGATCAAATAAAAATGTTTCAAATTGTTTAACCTTTGCTTCGCGTATCTTTTTGTTACGTTCTTTTGGCTGATTTAGTTTAATGCCTTACTTTTCAGTACCTCTTGAATGCCAACAGGCTATCAACAGTTACACAAACACTGAAGATCCATATGGTCTACCTTGTATACGGGCTGTCTACCAACCTGGCAAGCAGTAAACCTGTAATTGTCAGCGAATTTGGCGAGTTTGAAAAGTCGGGGAATATCCACCTCGCATTCAGGGAAATTGAGCTTTTCTTTCTCTGAGCTACCGAAAATTACGCGCGTGTGGTGTGGCATAATTGCATGCAACTCGGCTGGCGTGCCGACGCAAATCTCTGGAACTCCGATCGCATCCTCTTGAAACGCTCGCACTAAGATGAGCTTCTATCCTTGTGCTCGTACTAAGATGAGGTGCTCTTCTTGTGCTCGCGCTAAAAGATTTATTCAGGATGAAATATCAAAGAATAGACTGACAAGGTAGTATGATATAGTGATTGGCCAATGCTTTGTTGGCCGCCAGATATACCAGTGTTTTCCACATATAAACAGTGCTTAAGGGTCCAGATACGTCCTGTCCCCCTCGGAACCAAGCAGGGAATTATGATAGAGTAGGGGAAACCTGGAAAAGTCGGGTAATTTGAAAGCACCATATTGGTAGACACCCTAGTATAGTGCCTGGAGGAAGCTGATTAAGTACACTGCGCGAACACGCGATCGCTGTGCTTTTTTTGTCCTTTTTAAAGCTTAAGGGCTGTCTTCAAAACTAGTAGTTTGTTGGAAAATGGTTTTGGGGCGCACTAACCTAAGCGTTCATATTTTATACCCACAAACTTCCAAATAAAGTATTAGTTTTTTTGTTTAACTTCCGATTAAATGTGTAAAAACAGCAATAGTGATTAAAATATTTTAATATACGCTAATATATGTACTCTGGCTACCTTTAATGTTTAAGGCAGTTGTTATGACGTGGTGCAAACTTTTGGATGCCCTCCCCAAAGGAGGCTTCCGCCAGGGTTGACAGCCCTTCCAAAGAACTGAGTAAACAAAACAATAGTGCTTAAAAATATTTTATTACACACAGAATGTAGATACATACTCTAGATACTCCTACAAGTAATACCCACATAGAAGTCATTATGACGTGGCACGAGCTTTTGTATGCTTCCTCCCTTTCGTATGCCCTCCCCTTCTAGTGGTAAAGGGGGTGCATACGAAAACTTGTGTAATGTCATAATGGCTGCCTAAATCTATGCGATGATTATATGGTAAAGTGGCTAGAGCATGTATCTGCAATCTGCATATACAAATATCTTTTAATCGCTCCTTTTCTCTTCACACAATTTGTCGGAAGTCGAAAAAAAACAGCCCTGGTACGAAAAATTGCTGATGTACCCGTGCTCACAGTATCCAGGAGTTTACATACAGCAACATATTGTGTCTGAGATGACATAGAACGATCCGATGCGCTCACTGCCAACAACCGCCTGTTAAGTGACCTAATGTAGCAACGAGGCATGTCCTTCTTTCATAATGTTAGATGCAAAAATAGAGCATCCTATGTGAAAAACCGTACCATTTATTTTTTGCTTCTCACGTATTCTTGAAGCTTTTAGACAACCCCGTGCTTAGGAGCAAGAAAAGTTCTAGCTGTAGATATAATTCAGCTTCATTCATTTTTACCGTCACTAGCGCCGTCCTCAACACTTAAATGCATGCTATCATTGCTGCCGACTGCATCACTATATTGAAAACATATATGTTCAAGGTTTAGTGGATGACGTTAGTAGCCCTATAAAGGAAGGGTTCAATTTGTATCGAATAAGGTTCGTAGCGGTGAACTATTCTGTAATCAACCCAGATAAAGAAGTATCTAATGTGACCCAAATAAAAAGTCTTCGAGGTGACCCAGATAAAAAAATATCCGGGGTGACCCATATAAAAGATTTTCAAGGTGACCCAGGTAAAACATTTTCGAGGTTACCCAGATAAAAGTTCTCCAAGGTGACCCAGATAAAACATTTTCGACGTTACCCAGATAAAAGTTCGCCAAGGTTACCCAGATAAAAGATTTTCAAGCGGACCCAGATATATTCGCCACAAATATATCCACCACGAATTTGCAAAAAAGTGGTGGATAAATAGCGGATACATCCGCTACCGGGTTTAGAGTGCAGGGACGCCGGTGAGAGTCTAGCCTCAAACCTAGTGACGGGGCCAGCCGGATGCAGCTCTGAGGTTCCGCGGGTGGCCAAAGTGTGGCGCCACAAGAAACTTTTGTACGTCTATCCATAAGTCTTCGTAGATCCATTCATTCGTTCCAACCCAGACGTGGTTCTCAGTCTCACCGCTGCAGTTTTGAGCGTCGTGTCGCGTAAGTTATCTTCACCACCATATAATATCAGCCTGCGCGCTGTCAGCCAATCATGGGCGTTCAGGGAGAGATCCGTTATCGACCGTTATTTTTGTTTGATCTTCCGGAGCGCGTGCGGGCGAGCGGTGTGCGACGTGCGCGAAACGCTCGAGCGCTACCGAAACCTTCGGCGGTGCGCGTCAGCGCGTTAGATGTTTCTATCAACTTTCAGTTCGGCGGGATGGCTGCTGTGTATGGACACTACTGTGCAGCAAAGTGGTGCCAGAACACGACGAAAACCGCTGACTGCAGTTTTTTCCGTTTTGCGACGGACGACAGGTGAGACTAGAAACTTCGTACGCGCGATACTGAAAGCGTTAACTTATGCGCGCTACTTTTCTTCTTTTCTATTTTCTTTTTCAAATAGAGCCAGTAAATGGATCTGTTACTCAAATCGCCCGGAGTTCAAGTTGCTGCCTCTGAGCAAACTCCGCGAGCGTCGTCTCTGCGGCGAACATTTTGCCGCGTCTGCCTTCAGAAGTTCAAGGAGGACACGACTCCGGGATAATGCATGTCCATCTGTCCTGGTGACAAATCCATTATTGAAGGCCCTCGTCTCTCCAGGTGAGCCGGTTTCAAAATGTTTAATTAGTGTTTGTAGGTATAATAGCAATTTTCTTCCATTTAAAATTACGTGCGATATCACGTACCTTTTTGAGATATGAGCCCCTAGTTGGCCAAAAATAGCCGTAATAGAGGCATGATATGATGCATTGCTGCACAAAGCTGAGACTATCACAGCGTGACTGAGGAGGTATCTGCAATACGCTTAAAGGCTTGCGACGCCTTTAAGCATATGTAAATAATTGAAAGATGGCAAGATGCCAGTGAACGCAATTATCTGTGTATGATGTCACATGTTACATGTTTATATATCGATGCTTTTGATCTCATTTATTCATTGTTTATGTATTCCTGTAAATTTTCTCTCCATTCTGTAAATAGCTAGGTATTTTTAGAACGTGAAATGAGTTCAAATAAAATGTGTCTGATTCAATCTTCCGGTTTTATGACGTTTCCTTGGCGAGGCTGTGTGCAGTGTGCTTGTTGTTAGGCATCGATAAAAATACAGCAAACACAGATGTCCGTATCAAGCGGCGTCCGTGTTTACAGTGTGAAAAGGCGATGCTTTAACACAGGCGCACGAACGCGCGCCGTACGCCAAATCTCAACACGCATCACCACCCATCATCCTACACGCACGCGCGATAAACACACGCAGAAGAATGGATAGTTGGGCGAGTTGGGAATTCATCGTAGGAAACAGCGCGAAAAACAGACGAGGACGAAGAAGAAACACACGGGGCAAGCGCTCGTCCCGTGTTTCTTCTTCGTCCTCGTCTGTCTTCGCGCTGCGACCTACAATGAAACACGCACACAAAGAAAAAAAAAAAAAGAATGGCCGAGAAAAAGAAAAAAAAAAGACAGGAGAGGGAAGAGTCGAAGGGGAGAAAGGTGAGCAGGCTGATGATGGTGATAGCTGTTCGCTTTAGTGGCGGCGTGGCGCCATCTGCAAGTACTTTACAACCCAGACCTAGTTCGCGAGGCTGCCGCAGCGCCAAGCGGCGCTAGTTTCGCCGTACCATGGTGGAAGGTACAGCTGCATCCGGCTGACGGGGCTCGAAAACGGTTTGCTGCCCCTGGGATCAAGTGTTTCTTGGATTCGCAACCCCCGGCCGCCGCTCGTCCCTCTCGCGGACGAACGGCGAACCAGAGGAGCAAGGACCTGGCGGGGACGGCAGCGGCGGAGCGGTGGCTGTCGGCCTCGGTGCTGCTCTTGCAGTATAGGGTTCTGGTCTGCGTGTTCGTGCGTGAAACAGTTTTAAGGAAAAACCTGAACGCGTTAAAATAAGAAATCTCCCGTTCCGGCAAGCCACAAGGTTTCACAAAGGGACACGGAAATCTAATTTCATTCGGGACTTTTCGTACGTCGGCTGCGGATTTCTGGCCTCGTGGTCGCCAGCTCAATCTGCCAAACGCGACGGCAAATGCCCCACTAGTAGTCTACAGCTCTAACGTATGAGGAGTCTATTCTTTGCTCCAAGTAGGAGAAAACTGGTCGCGCATTAGATATCGGGAATGGGTTCGCGTTTTAGTGCCGTTACAAAAAAGATGCCCCTTCGCTCCAAGCACTTTCAAAGGAAAGAATACGCGTACTTGCTTTCAGGTAATTACAAAGGCAGATAAAAATACGCTGGAAGCATTTGAAGCGCGTCGGTGTTAGCCAGCCGTTCGTGACGAGACTAGAACGGGCAGTTTTGCCGAGGCGGGTCGCAACGTTGCAATGAACGCGGTACACCAATATACGGTATATTCAGATATTTTATTTCGACGGAACAATAAATACAACTCCTCAACACACCGATGACGTTAATAGAGAGTTTTAACATAGCGTAACCTGAGGCTACCGTGAGCGGAGGAAACTTGTGCTTGAAAGGCGCAGCGCGAGCTTCCGGTTGCAATGGTAGCCTGCGGTCACGCTATCCTAAAACTTCGTACTATCATAGCGCAGTTTTGATCACGTGTTGCAATACACTAAAACCGCGACGGTGAGCAGCGAGTCGTGAGCCTGTGACGCGAAAACATCAATACTGGGAACGCTGCTCTTCCGGAGCTTGACGGTCATTGTGCGCGGCTCACTTTTCTAGAGCACTAATGGCCAGGCAAAACGCTAACACCGCGATATCTTCCTCACCCTCGAAAATCTTTGGGCACAAAGAGTGACGTGGCCGGTGCCAAAACGAGCTCGCCCTCCACAAAGCCTCGCAAGTCGAGGTTTCGGCTACTTTTAAATACCAAGACGCTCGTTTTCCCAACGGACATCGACATCTCAGTCACCCGTAACACGGCCGCTCGAATAGGACTCGGATCAGGCGGCCGTGCCCGTAATATGCTCCTGCCTTGACCGCTTCGCATTAGCAGACAAATAAATTAGTTTTAGCGGACTGACCAGCGTCATCGAGCAGGCGCACGGAAAATCATGGAGAAGCTATCCCCGTCTCCTCCGCCATTTTGGAACTACCGCCCCGACATCTATAGGGCGTTGGAGTTTCGAATAGACAAGGTTTCGCCGAATTTTCGAGACTGCCGGCGATAAAGGGTCGCTTATAACATCGTCTGAATTAATCGAAGCCCGAAGCCCCAGAAAATTTCTACATGTATGCCTCCCGGTACTGTCCCCCCTTAGCTAATGCCCCAATGGGGCCTTTAAAGGTCAATAAATGAATGAATAAATGAAAAGAACGATGCGCAAAAACAAATATACGCAGATCTGAAGTGGTCCAGTGCTACTAGATAGATGGCGCCAGTGGCGTAAACGGTCACACCAGCAGGCAGAACGCATCCGGTCACTCAACCAGCCTTCACAAACAGCGAGAAGCACGCACTCGTCGCCTATAATAAACCGGCTGGATGGATGAGGCTGAACCCTTTGAATCGGGCGGCGGCTTGAGCCACCTAGCCGGTGTTTTAAGGTGACAGCATTATTAGGTACTCCGCACGGATTTCTGTCGTAAATCTAGGTATATAGCGTCTAATGTGGTAGGCAGGAAGGGGGGGGGGGGGGTTACGTCGCGTGACCTATGCTCCCATTCAGGTTTATCGCTAATTTTAGTGGAAAAACCAAAAACGGACGTCACGTGACTTAATGACCAATTCAGTCTCCCCGGAAAATTTGGCGAGAAAATCGACGTCACGACTTATGCAGCAATTCAGGTTCTCCATTAAATCTAGCGGAAAACCAGCAGCGTTCAGCCTCTAAACTCGCAGCCAGAACAAGTGGCCACGTGATCTGGAGCCGGTTATATGCCGCCAATGTTGATCATCGCCAAGCACTGGAGTTGGCAAAGCACAGGACACGCGCAAAGCTGCAGATATTGTTATGGCTCGGCTATTGTCGTCATTGCCGCGACTGGACACGGGCCACTACCCGTGTCCAGGTACCCGTGTCTTGTCGAACCAGTGATTATCACGAGCCAAGATCAAGTGCTCACGTAATGCTCTGGTTCAATCTATGAGCCGGATTCAAATGCCGTCACTGGGGGATACTGCGACCGTCCAGCTACGCCATCAAGTTTTGCGAAGGAGAGATTGAATCAAAACGCTCGCTTTTATCCTTGAGCTTCCACCGCAACGAATAGCTTTTTGGTCAATGGCATTGCGTGCGAGTATCCTTAAGTCCCACTAGTGCCAGTAAATTCGCGTAACGAGATTGCAACTGCATTGTAATTGAATATCGTTGCACCGCCCGATTAACTAACGAAATCGAAGTTTGTTCCTCCGTTATGTGCCTTAATAATAGTCATACCCCTGATGCGGATGACTTACAAATTAAACGTATAAAATCTGCAATAGACATTATTGCTCCATGGCGTACGTATACAACCTCGCAATGTCACCTGGTACTTTTCCTAGAAGAAAGGCAAACCGCAAAAGTTATGACTTGGTTCAAAGCAGGGAACAGAAATTATTTAAGAAAATACCGTCCTATATCGATACTTCTGTATTTGCAAAAAGTGTAGAAAAAACCCTTTACTTTCATATTGAAAGTTTTTGTGGTAAACATTGCTTAAAAGGACACTGACCTCCCCCTCCCCCCAATATTTTCTTTTTTTGCACGCGATTTATTATAGTGTCAGAAGACTACGCAATAATTATTTTGCTACAGTGCCACGTAATTAAATTTTTGTAAAGTCAAAAAGTGCAGCTGCTCCAAACCGAACCCGAAACTGGATTGGGGAGGAAGAAGAAATACTGTAAAACCCTTAATTTTCGAGGCCCCTATTTTTCGCGAATCGGACACAGGGACATAATCGCGACCATTCAATTTCGCGAATTCCAGACGCATGCATTGAAACTCTTATAAACCGAAATTTTCGCGGGCCCTTCGATTTCGCGAATTTTTCAATTCGTGAAGTTCGCGAAAATTAGAGGCTCGCGAACAATAAGGGTAATGCCAATTTGGATGCCGGAAAAAACAGATTAACAGAAACAGCTTTATTGGTTCGAAAAAGAAGAGCTACTTAGAAACTTCGGAGAAAAAACTTTGATGTTAGGAGTATATTTAGACTTTAATAAAGCATTTGATTGCAATAATCATTCCATTCTGGTAGATAAAGTATTCGCTCAAGGCATTCGCGACATTTCACTAGCACTAATAAGACCGCATTTACAATTTCGCTCCTGATTTGTGCAAATAAATGATCAGATATCAATTCCTTTAAACATATGATCTGGAGTCCAGCAAGGAAGTATCCTGAGGCCACTTTTTTTATAATAATGATATGGTTGCCATTGATTACAATAGCAAATATAATCTATGCGGATCACTCGAGTCTATTGTTTTCGGACGAATCCGAAGAAGACCTTTGTGGGCAACCTGCGGGCGACGAGGGGGAGAAATGACCACGTGTTGTTCAACCGGTGTCATTCTCCGACACGGGTAGCAGCAAGGGAACTCCTGCACCTTATAAAGAAAGGAAATGCGTTTCTTTTCAAATTTAAAACTTGAGCTGAGGTAAATTGTTTGAAAATTAATGTATCAAAAACAAACGCCCCCGTGGTTCGGGTCCTTCCACATTGAATTTGAGTCCTTCAACACTGAGTTTGAAAAAAACATTCAAACGCTCGGAGTTTTTCCTCCGATGATGCACTGGAATTATCGCGTTAACTACCTATTACTCTAGGCTAGGAATATTGGTAAAAATAATTCATAAGCACAGTCCTTCCAACGAGCGTAAAAAAGGTTTGATATAATTCTTTATCTTTTTTCTCATTTGTGTTACTGACACCTAGTTGGGGCAATCAACCTCATTCAAATTGAAATAAATTGCATTTATAACAAGAAAGTTATAAACGTAATCGCAAATCTTTCCTACACTCATCATACACAATCATTGTCCAAAAGCCACAACATAGTTAACATAGATACATTCGAGGCACGACACGGCCATTGGAATGCTGGCCTTACGGTTCCCTCTGCTTCAAGGTCGGTCTATTACCCCTTGAATGTTACAAAGACGAGAACCCATTTTTGATTGCGGTGTCGTGCCCGACCCCAGCGTACACATTTATTGTTTCTGTCCATTGCTTTGTAACTCAGAAGATTAGAGCACCACAGCTACTCCTTTCCGGTGACATCGAGGAAAATCCTGGACCAATGTCAAAAGAACAAGAAAAGCAACTAAATCTTGTAGTGCCCAATGTTCAAGGCCTCGAGAAAGGTCAGGTCACTCTAAGACAACTTCGGGAAGACCTAAACAAAAGTGACGCTATCGTTCCATCATTATCAGCTAGGGTGGCAGCCCTTGAGACGCACCAGACTGTTATACCAGCTGTAAAAGAAGAAATCACCGCACCTACTCCAGCACTGTCAAACGTCAGGCGTGAGTTGACTGTTCTGGGGACGCGTTGCGAGGATAGCGAGAACAGACAGCGGCGCTCAAACTTGCTTTTTTATGGATTATCAGACAAAGAGGGGGAGACCTGGGCCGAGTCAGAAAAGCATGTTCTCGATATCTGCTCTGCGCAACTTGGTTTACCATTAGAACCTGACATCATTGAACGCGCCCACAGGATCGGTCGTTTCGGCCCGAATCAAAAACGCCCTATCATTGTAAAGTTTTGCTCAACAAAGCAAAATGACTTAATACTAGGGAAAGCTTACAAGTTCAAGGGTACCACCTTTTCCGTAAGCGAAGACTTTTCCCCTGCCGTGCGTGAAGCTGGTCGAGAACTCCTACAGTTTGCCAGGCCCCAAAATAAACCGTTTAAACTAAAATTTAACAAACTTTCGATTGGAACGCAGATTTCTGTTTATGACCCTGAAAGCAAGAGTGTTGTGGAAGACAGGCAATCTGTGTGATCGAGACTCACCTCAGTGCCCCCAGATTAAAAAAAAATATAGTTCTTTTTCTGTACTTTACACTAACATAATAAGTATACTGCCAAAGCGTGAAGACCTTCATTTATTAACTGACTCTTGTGCTGCCGACTTTGTTTTCCTAACGGAAACATGGCTAAGACCTGACATAAAAGACTCAAGTGTTTCCCACGAATTTTAATTACAATATTTATAGGTGTGATAAGGAGTTCCGACCGGGGGGGGGGGGGGAGTACTAATTGTTGCACGGAATCATATTGTAGTTTCTTTTGTTCAAATTCCTACTTGCCTTGAAATGGTATGGCTACGGCTGCATTCCCCCTCTGCGTGTATCTTCCTTGGTGTGTGCTATAGACCGCCCGATTTTGTTAATGGTTTTTTTGATAAGCTTCGACGCGCTATCTTTCATTTTCAACCAATCCCGAAACGCATCATGCATTCTCTTAGGCGACTTCAATTGTCCTGACATCATTTAGGATACTCTTTCATTCTCGAATCATATTTCAGGCGAACTCATAGACACATGTCTTACATTTAATCTATCGCAGATGATTACTCAACCTACCAGATCAACCCAAAGAACAAGTCATATTTTGGATCTATGCCTCACTAGTGACACTACACTTGTTAAAAATATAACATACCACCCACCCATTAGTGACCATGACATAATTCATTTCAACATTGAATTTGAAACTCAGCGGAAATCACCATATCTTAAAACCATTAAAGACTATAATAAAGCTAATTACTCCGCAATTAACAATGAGCTTGAAATATGTTTCGATAGTTTTCAGTGTGGCTGTATGAGCAGGACAGTCGATGAAAACTGGAGTCTCTTCAGAAATAAACTCGCAAACCTTGCCGACACTTACATCCCATCAATAAACATAACTTGTGACAAATCAAATACCTGGTTCACAAAAACGCTTAACCAACTTAACAGAAAAAAGAAAAGACTATTTAGCCGTGCCAAACAACTGACTACCGATCTCGCTTCGAAACAGTACAATGATATTGCTAAAATTTATAAGAAATCTATTACAGAGGCGAAGGCAAAATTCTTTAACAATGACTTAGTAAACATTCTTCGCAATAAATCTAAAAAGTTGTGGGAGGTAATTAATCCAAAAACGTCTAAACCTGTACAACTAATGAGCGATGATCGGTTGCCATTATCGGATGAAGAAAGCGCCAACTGTCTTAACCACTATTTCACCTCAGTGATGACCACAGTAGCATGCCTCATCTTAACAACGCATATCACACTCCCATGGCTACCATTGAAATAACGTATGCAGGTATCATAAGCTCTACAGAAAAGTTACAGTTGTCGTCCAGTTCTGGGGACGACAAAATTAATTCCAAATTACTGAAAAACACTAAATTACACTCAGCTCGTTTTCTCTTAGTTATCTTCCAACAATCTTTGTCCTCCGGCGAGCTTCCTTCAGATTGGGAAATTGGCAGAGTGGTCCCCATACACAAATCGGGGGATCGAACTTCACCGTCAAATTATCGTCCTATATCTCTAACCAGTGTCCCGTGCAAGCTACTTGAGCACATAATATATTCAAATGTCATGAAGCATTTCGAAAATAACCGCATCCTCTTTTCAAACCAGCACGGGTTCAGACAATCATATTCTTGCGAAACACAACTGGTACAACTTGTTCATGAAATACACAGTAACATCGATAATAACATACAGACAGACGCCATATTCATTGATTTTTCGAAAGCATTCGCTAAGGTATCCCACAGTTTACTCATGCTCAAGCTAAATCAACTTCACATCCATCCACTCGTAACATCATGGATCGGACAATTTTTAACCAATCGTACTCGGCATACTGTGATTAACAACCAGTCGCCAGCTTAAGCTGCTGTATCATCCGGGGTCTCCCAGGGCAGTGTTCTCGGACCTCTGCTTTTTTTTAAAACATTTGTGAATGACCTAGCAGATCGCATAACATCCTCTATTCGGCTCTTTGCTGATGACTGCGTAGTTTACCGATCTGTATCTAACCTGAACGATAACAAAACCATACAAGCTGACCTTAACCTAATAGCCGACTGGTGTAAACAGTGGAAAAAGACAATTAATTTTTCTAAAACAAATCTCCTTTCCTTCACGCGTGCTCATAGTCCTCTCTCTTTCACTTACACCATGTGCAGCCAGGTAATTACCAAGTGTCCATCTTACAAATACCTGGGTGTTCACTTATCTGACGATCTCTCATGGAACACGCATATAACACACGTCCTGCCTAATGCTAACCGCTGTCTTGGCTATCTTCGACGAAATCTAAAACTAGCACCATCATCAGTTAAACAACTAGCCTACACTACACTCGTAAGATCGCAACTTGAATACGCGTCATCCATCTGGTCCCCTTGGCAACATTCATTGATAGCAAACATAAAGGCACTTCAAAATCGCGCAATCGGATTCATTTTTTTCTTCAGATTACTCACGAGACACCAGCATCACTTCTTTACGAATGAAACCTAACCTTGATCTGCTCTCATCCAGAAGGAAATTATCACGCCTGTCTCTTTTTCACAAGATTTACTATCATAACCATCACACCAGAACTTCACTATTATCCCCAGCCACTCGCATATTTCCTCGCATTGATAACGTCTGTAAAGTTCGTCCAATTTTTGCCTCGTCAGTTTCGTTTCTTAAATCCACCTTGCCATTCACAATAACGGACTGGAATAGCCTGCCTTACAGTATCGTGACCCAGACAGATTATAATACATTCATATCCCAACTGACCATCCATCTGCATTTGCACTAATAGCAAAGTCAACTCGTGTTTATAGAAATATTTTATTGGCGTATTTTTCTGTTTAATCAGCTGTTTTTCCCTAAAAATGTTTTGAGTGTTTATTTTTTTCCCTGTTTTTGCTGCTTTATATAACAATGTTTTCCAGCATGTAACCCACTTTTTTGTTTGTTCATTTATATAATGTTTCTTCAGCAGTTACTCCCACCTTGTGTAATGCCCGCAAGGGCCTTCAAAGTTTAATAAATGATGATGATGATGAATTTATAATCATCCTTTAACAATTGTTCATAAGTACGCGGCATATGGATCCTCTAGTACAATTCTCGAATTAATCGATTTAAAAGCAAGAACTAAATATTATTCGTCTAGAGATCACCAGCCTTGGCATATTGCAAAGTGCCGAACAAACTATGGAAAACAGAAAATAAGTTCTACATCATGTTCTTTGTCGAATGATTCTTTCGATAGAAATATAGATGCCATACAAACGTCTAACAACTGTATCTTTACCTTGTTAATTTAATACGTTCGAATACGTGCACACATTTTACTGAAGGCGTCTTATTGTGTACTACGTCGCAGCTGCCGAATGGGGGCCGGGGATTCGTCAAGTTGCATTTCTGCAGCTTTTTCCGCATGGATTTGTGTGGGCAATCAATAAACTTTGCATCGCATCGTATGGCGTTCAGTACTCGGATCCAATAACACACTCGGTGCACAAGAAATGGCGACAGCAAACGCTCCCTCATGGATATTTGGGTTTGGATATAATCCAAACCCAAAACAACCAAAACTCCCAAGTCCTCCCTAATTTGCGGTAACGGCGGACATCCTCATCGTGTCGTCATTTACGCCCTCGAGCCGGGACACCTGAAGCGAACTGCCCTGAGCGCGCGAAAGGCCACTAATCAGCCTCGCGGCGGGCAATCTCAGCGTGTACTCGCTGTAGCTCCGGCGCACACGGATCAAAGACTCCGGCGCACATGGTCGTATTGACTCCGAAGCAATATCTGCCCCCGGCTGTAATGCACTCCGCCACAAGGAGCGACGACCCACCGGTCAAGCCGGGATATTGGTTTCGGATATAGTGGCACACACATCGCAGTCGTCGACACAGACGGTGAGTGGCCCGCTCGAAGAACCGCAATTTTAAGCCACTGGCAGTGGCCGAGGAATCCACGTTTTTGTGGCTCCTTGCGGATCCCAGCAACGCGTGAAACACATTCCACGACCCTGTTGGCGACGAGATGAATTGTGTTTTCTTCTATCTGTGACTGACAGCCAGGATTATGAATGGTTAGCGACCATTTGGACGATGCGTGTAAAAAGCACGGTGGAAACTTGGTAGTGTTCTTAAACCCGTCAAAGTTAACAGTGTGACATTACTTACAATAATGGAAGGGGAAAGCGAGCACATGGCCAATCCAGGTAGGCTGACGACAGCGGCGCTTTTGGTCGTGCACGCCCCCAAGAGTTAGTGACACGATGAAAACGGCAGGGATATCCTGCGGACCTTCGATGTGTGCGAATAGGGCTTCGAATAGCGCTGCCTCAGCCTTCACAGGGGAACCCAGGTCATGAGCTCTACAGCGGGGGTCTCTTCCAAGAGTGGCGGTCAGATAGCCCATTCCCGAAAAGGACAAGGGTGGGCGTTCGCTATTCTGTAAGTTGGGACAAAAAGAAAGAGAACTGTTGTTTCACGTTGCAAAGCAGCCGACTTTCCCAGCGACAAGAGACTTTCTAGAGAAGGGACCTCGTGATCTCTGCTTTTGTATGATCGCCGTTTGGCCAGTAACATCTTAAGTTTTGATTTGCACATACAGCTGCTTTGGACCGACGCCTGATGTATTAACAAAACTCAAAACGCCAAATTTTAGGCAGTTTTCAATAGAACAAGAGCAAGCACATTGTCGTTACCCTGTCTCAGGATTCACTTGGCTCACCAGGCATGGACAAACTATCTCTTCGTATGGCAGATTTTGCTTTCCTTACTGTTTTTATGGCAGCATTCATAAAACAATACTCGAATTTTAAAGTCATTTTTGACGGCTATACTCGTTTTCGCCTCAAGAAAAAAGAAAGTTTCGCGCGTTGTTCATACGCCGTGCGAAGTAATTCTTTAAGAGCGGTCCAACCCGCAAAACGTGCGAAAACGGGCCCCGGAGAAACCCGGGAGAAAGAGAGGAGTGATGTCAACGGTGACGTTTTGCAGCTCCCGCTTTGAGGGCCTAAAGTTGAATATATTGAACTTTTTCCGGCCCCGGAGAGCCCCGGATAGGCCCGGAGTGCCCCGGATAGTCCCGGAGGGCCCCGGATGAGGCCCGGAGCGCCCCTCGGCCAACCAGGAAAAGGCGGTCCACCCTCCTCGCAAACTTGTGCGGGTTGGAGGGGGAGGGGGAGGCTGCGCTTGGCGCTCCTCAGGGATTCTAGAAAAGGACATAAGGAGGCTTAACAAGCCGTTGCTTTTGTTGTTTCTCCCCCTCGGCGCCACTCAAAAATCCCCCAAAGGTGCCTTTTCACCCTCTCCCGCCCGTGGTGTGCGTTTTCCCTTTCCCTCTATTCCGTGTCCGGCGTCCCGACGCGCTATCCCTTCACTCCTTGTATCGCGACTCCAATTCACTATAGGTGGCGCCACTCGTTTTCCGAGATGGCCGGTTTAGTGAGGGTCAGAGGTGCGTGCCGCTGCTGAGCCTGTCTAGTTTGCTGGCTTCACTGAGCGACACAAATTATTTCTGGTAATACTAGGGAGCTGGGGTGTTATAAGCGCAGGTCACCTCTTTATCCTGAAAACAAAAACGGTATTTAGCGTAATATTTACGCCAGTACGCACATTTTAATTCTGGAGCGAAACCGAAACTTACCTTTATTTTGGATTTAATTTCTCGGTATCGGTCTTAATTTCAGATTCTTTCATAACTCAAGACGTGTCTCACACCCTAATTATTTAGTTAAAGAAGTTGTTCGCGGAAACATTCGTCCCTTTAAAGACAGGGTCTTTCATACACCTTAGAGGTAACATATAATGCTGTAGTTGCTGAAAAATTCAGTGCGGATATTTGTGCGTTCTTGCTACCTTTTCTGGCTCACATAATTGTCATATGAAACAATGAACTGCGGGCCTTTCAATGGCTTTTGGGGTATTTAGAAGATTAATTGCTTTAATATCTTCCCAGAACATGAATGACAGAATGAAACCTTTCAGAAAAAACGGTAATGGTTAAATGGCGTATTTCTGTGATCGTAGCGTTAATTGGGGCACACATTGCCGCGATTTGTATTAATAATAATATAAATATTAATATTGAGATATTTTAATACTCAATTTTCAAGTTCTAAAATAATTAGTTGCTTATATGATCTAATTTCAAACACGCGAACAAGTATGACAATCTAAAGTGTGCTAATTATCATCATTGGTGCCAATTGCAGCATTTTTAATTACCAAGTTATAAAATAAATAAAGTCTAAAATCAATGACAAAACCCTAGCTAATGTGAGAAATTCATGTAAAATTAGATTAATGAAAATGCTATTAAAGTAGCGACTTTTGACGATCGGCAAAACTTCCAAAGTCGCCGCCAATATCCTTCCAGACCAAATCCCCCCCCCCGAAAAAAAAAAAGGATTATCTTTTTAATTATTGTTCTTTTTTAAGATTCATTTCCCTTTCGTATCTGTTTGCCGTCGTTTTGCGAGTCTCAGCCTTTCCAGTTCGAAGGAACGCCTATCTGCTTGCGCATCTGCTCACTGCAGCACGTTTCGTTGGCGTTGGAAAACGGTGAAACAGTAGTGAGTTCTAGTATTGCGTATACGAGCAAACGCAAGCGCTGTGTGTTTGCGTTAGCTGTGCATGTTTCACGCTGCGCGTGCGCGGAACCCGAAATTGCGGTCTTGGGTCGGAGCATGGCAACGATGCGCACGCGAAACGTGGAGGAAGCCACCCTAACGCAAACGCACAGTGCTTGCGTCTGCTTCTATGCGAAATACTCAAGCTCTCTAATAAGGTACAATCGCATACCGGCTGCAGCACCACATTGGGACAGTGAAGAGTGTTGTTTGCATTCAAAAAACGACATTTCACGAGCCATGATCGCGAGCAGTTCCGCCGTGCCCGCTGAGCAGGAGAATCGGGGGACCCTCACTAGAGCGCTTCCCGTTTCCGCCGCGGGAGGGCGAGCGGCGAGCTGGAGACGCGAATACAGTCCCGCCCGCTTCAGGGCTAAAA
Organism: Ixodes ricinus; assembly: GCA_037355805.1. Taxonomy (NCBI): domain Eukaryota; kingdom Metazoa; phylum Arthropoda; class Arachnida; order Ixodida; family Ixodidae; genus Ixodes; species Ixodes ricinus. The sequence goes on along the minus strand of JAZHYW010007276.1, from coordinate 32,328 downwards.
CGGCAGGTTCCGCATCCCCGATTTTTGCGGACCCGTTTTTCGGCTTGGTGTGGACCACCCTTGACGAGATTTAGCTGTCGGAGGAAGAGGAGATGCTTTTGCCCTTAGAAACGCTCCTAGTTTCATCTTTATCAGTCGGTCCTGCTGAGTGAGACCTTGTACAGCCGAGGTGCCTTCTTGAGCAAAGAGCTCGCGCGTGTTCCGATTCATTTGCATCGATCGGGACAAGCTAAAGCTTCACCGCTTGATTTACGTGAGAAAGGGCTGCGATGCAAATATTTCAACGAAGCAATACTCAGTCCAAAAGAAACGTGTCTCCACGGAGCAGGGCTTCTTGTCAAGCGGCAATGAATCGAGAATAGCAAAGTAAAATTTCCGGCGTATTCGGCTCGAGCCATGGGTTGCTGGAGTGCCGCGTCCCGGAGGGTCGCGTGTTTGAGAGCCCTGCTTTACAATGTGCTATCTAGGGAGGACTAGTTCACCTTGAGCAGTGTTCGCACAAACCGTGGCTTCCATCATAACTAAAATTAACAGCTGAACATCATAAAAGCTGAAGCGCTAAGGACGAGACTCGAGAAGGGCACAGCTAGGCCAAGCGCTACCGAAAACTCACCTTTACGAATCGAACCACAATGGAACACAAAAAGGAAATGAGGAAAAGAAAACAAATATCCACGGGTGAAATAAAAGATGCCAAAATAAAACAAAAATAAAATAATGTGAAAGAAAAACAATCAGATTAGAAAGTAAAAAGAGGTAAAAAAAGGCATTACTCGCGGAAGGGTTTAACGACGGACGATCTGGCCGGTTTGTCCAATACAAGAATGCGGGAGCACCTCTTTCCCTGAAATCGTCACCAGCTAGTCACCTAGCAGTGCACGTGAGAGACTGGGAGTGCACCCATTGTTCAGTGAAGTCAGAGTCCTTCGAAGATTCTATATTCAGAGAGCTACAGAGCTCTTTAAGGCAAAAACGATAAAATTTAAAGACGTATCACGCATCTGCGCGCCGTCTTCAGCCCTGTCGGACAAAAATTCAAATACCTGAAGTTTTTCTCCCGGTTACTTTTTTTACTTGAACCTTCATCCTTTTTTCTTCTTTCTAATTTGATTGTGTTTTTCTTTCGCTTAATTTTATTTTCGTTTTATTTCAGCAGCTGTTCTTTCACCCTCAAATATATTTCTTTATTTTTCTTTTACTCATTTCCTTCAGTTCCTTCCGGCCAAAGCGCACGACGGAAGGCAGTAAGAGCGTGCTGTAGACCGAGCGTCGGAAACAGGCGTCCGGCCGTTTTTTCTCAGTGACTTTTTGTAGACAGCTGCCAAGTAAAGAGAAAAGGGGTCTTGCGCGCCCTGGACTGTAGAGTGTGCGACACAGTCCAGGGCGATCAAGCTCATCGGCAGCGTAGCGAATAGAAGGAGCTCGAAGGCCTAACATTAGGGTTAGTGGATCCCGCAAACCGGCTGAAGATGAACCAGAGCGTGCGAGCGTCGCGCTTGTTGTAAAACGCATGCGGGAATCGATGACGTTTGGAAGATTCAACTTATGCGAGGGACTCGCATAGAAATACCTGTTTGGAATCAGTGGAAATGAAGGAGAACGAGACAACCTCGCACGCAATCTGCCAGCACGAACATGCCCTGCGTTTCTAAAGTCCCACTGCTCACAGACGTCGCTGAAGCCATGCACTCGAAGCATATTCGTACATTGCTTCGGTCGTGTCACGACGACAATGTCGGCAGCCTTTGCGTTATGCATTAGCAGCCTGACCGCGGCATTGGGCTGTCGGACTCACCGACAGTGCTGGCTCCAACTTGGCCCGAAGAGTCTGACGTCCCTCAAAATCCATGTTTTTAGCAAAATTAAAGAAAAGGAAAGCGTTGATGTCGATTACGCGTTAAGAGGGTCACGGAGTGTACCTGCCGCTCACCGAAAAATACGAAACAGCTAACCTATACATGTTGGGGAATCGCGGCGGGAAAGTTTCTTTTTTCCCCTCGAGTTTGTCGAAGGTGTCGGGAAGGAATCGGTCCGGACAGGTGACAGATGTAAGGGGCGGACTTCCGAGGACATTCCTTCGTCGCCTTAGTTCCCAGCCGAGATATCGATTATCCATTAGGCACAGAGACAAGCTTCCTCGACGGTCCCCTCTCCGCTCCATCGCAATCCACTCGATCCAGGGGAGTCTCGCTTCACGGCTGGACGACTGGCAGCCTCAGTATTCTCTCTAGAGTACTCCTTTACCCTTGCACTCCCACATCCATATTTCCTCACCTTCTCTGTTCCTTCCTCGTGCGACTGTTCTCTCTATAGGGAGGTCGCGACCTCGAGCTTCGACTCGTTCAACGAACCTTCGAATTTTCAGTCAAAATTCGGCAAAGTTCGACTTGCGCACAGGGGGATCGGTGGCCGAGTGTGTTAACGAACCGTAGCTCGGAGCCTGTGGAGCGAGATCTCGCGCATGCAGAACCCAGGGACCCCTGGTCGGCTGGATAACGTTTGCTCTTTACAAACATGAACTGCCGCTTGCGTCCCAAGCGACTTCCGGTCGCACCGTCTTTGCAAGCCTGTAGAGCTTGCTCACGTCCCCAGTGCGAGAAAGCAAAAATGCAACACGGACAACAAAGTTGGAGACCTAACGAAGGCCTTCGGCTCTACAAATCGACGTCTTGGAGGAGACAAGTTGGTTTCCAAGAATATTCGAACATTTTTAATGGAACTTGCGCTTCGTTCTTTTTGGCGTTCACCTGGAGAATTGGTGGTCAAACGTTTCATGGACAGTTTCGAGCAGCGGTGTTAAGGTAGGCTTTGTTCATTTTTGTTTTATGACGCGGAAGTTCTCTGGGACGTCAAAGACTGGAACACCGTCTGGTGGCGCTTGACATGTGAAGGGTATTATATTAGAGTACTTACATAAATCCGTCACCGCGCGCGTTGCATCATGGGAACCTGTGGGCCAGGAGCGGAGCGCGAATCTATTTTGCTGCCCACTGATTCCCACAATGCATAACGAGACGTTACGCCGCGATGAGGCGCTTCGAGTTTTGGAATATGTCTACTTACACCCCTCCCCAATTCGATCTGGATGAGCATCGTGCCGGCGTGCGGTGTTTCGCTACTGTGTGATGCACATTACACACCCCACGCAGTACAGTGGTACTGTACTGGCCAAAGATCCCATGCACAGCTGAGACACAAGGCGCCCCTTGTGGCTGTCTAACTTGAAGCAGTGTACACACAACATAATTACCTTACTTGCGGATAGTGTTGTCCGACTTCTACAGAAAGATTTCGTATTTCCGGAAAAAAAGATTCTATTGTGTAATTTCTCAACCTCAATCTTTGCACAATAAAAAAGCAAATTATATGTACTAGTAAGGCTTTAGTTCGTTCATTAGTGCCAAACAATGAAACGATCTACCCAACAATAGTTCACTTGCCTTCCACAGGGTGGAGTCAGGTCGTATTCAATTTGTGCGTGTAGAAGTCGAACTTCAGTGGAACGCTAGTCGACATTTGAGTTAGAAGTTCTAAAAAGTGGCAACTGGTCGAACTCGAGCATCGGCATGTTCGCGACGTCACAGATATCGGCTGGACCAAAATGGTGTCGGCACAATCGTTCCGATTTGAGGCTAATATCGGCGCAGTACTGAGTGCTGCCTGGTCTATACATTTCCACGTCTTCATTCATCTTTTTAGAGCGGAGACGATTTTTGAAATTCAAGTTTTACTGATAAAACTGATGGACGTGCGACACGCAATTTTTCGGATCGTGTCGGACAGAGAGTTCGATTAGAGTTGCAAAATCAATTATCTAGCACTTCCTAATCATACGCGGCTTCGTGTGGCGATCGTTCACACTCAACGTTTGTACCGCCGTACATCAGCAACAGTTTCGCCGAAGCAATAAACATGAACAGCTATGAAGCCGCGACTGTATTCGACTGCATCACCATTATGCCCCTTTCACACCGTGTGAAAGAAGGGCATAAAATTCTCCCTACACCCTTCTTACACGGGTTCAGACACGGTCTCTCTCTACAAGTGGGGCGTAAAGGGGCGTGTAAGGGATGTAAATCATCAGCACACCATTCTTACACCCACCGATATTCAGAAATCGTGTAAGAAAGGTGTTTGTCCTAAGTTACACCCTTACACAATTTTTACGCGATTATGGGTGTTACAATGCTTAGTGTGTGGCAAGCGTAGCATGCTGTGTCCACGCTGCTCAGCCATGTGATCGACGCGGGACTTGTCGAGATCTGGTCTTGCCAACTTAGCCATCTTCACGAGGCCCAGGAGCTGAGCATGATGGGTCGCGCCAATGCCACCCGGACATACCGTACGCGACGCCGTTTTTGGTTGAGTGTCGAGAGTGCCCTTTGGAAATCGGCTATACCGGCGAGGATTTCTTAACCACCCAAATACGACGCTAATAAAAGAAAAAAAATTAAGTAAAGCGGAATCTGCTTACTTTTATCCCGAGAAAGACCTCATGCGCTGAAACCTTGAACAAACTGTGACGCCCTCATTTTGTGTACTACAAACTCACCTGACTAGGCCTCCTCTACTTATAGCAGTTAGAACTTCAGATTGAGCGAGTGGGTTGTTTCATTTTGGTCGACGTTGCAGCGCACTAAAGAAACTGTCACTCAAGAATTCACACACGCGAGGAATAAAACTCTCAGAGAGCGCTCACTAAAAACTTTGTATTGCGTGACTAACTTCTGCTTCTACTACAATTTAAGTAATTTTTCAAATAGAAAAAGACAAAAACTAAAAAGCAAACATTCCCCTTACCGCCTAGACAACCTTGCGGCTAAATAGTCAATCTCTTTTCGTGACAATACGATAGAAGACGCACTAACACATTTGTCCTCCAGTCGAATATAACGCTCCTCCTCCATCGGTAAAGCTACTATCTTACCTCTCACTAGTCCGACCCAAACTAGAATATGCATCTGCTGTTTGGGACCCACATCAATCTAATCTTACTAAAACACTCGAAACCGAGCAAAATCGCGCAGCAAGATTCATCTACTCAGACTACTCCTATTATAGCAGTGTCACCGCACTTAAATCTCGAGCTAATCTTCTTAGCCTCGAATCACGGCGCAAAATTTCCAGGCTCTGCCTTTTTCACAAGTTTTATCACTCATCACTTGGCAGCTCTGTTATCGCACCAGCTCACCGCGTTTCATGCCGCATCAGGCATCAGGAAGCTGTCTATCCCCCCATGCCCGCTGCACTGCGCATCTTTCTTCATTTTTCTGCCAGACAGCAAAGGATTGGAACGATCTGCCGACCGACGCCGTGCTCCACTCCAACCCCGCCCATTTCAAGGCATTCACCGAAGAAATTTTTTGATGTTTCTCGTACTACCCTCATGTAATACCCCTTATTTGGGGCATTTGAGGTTTAATAAATAAAAAAATAATGATCTTGGCTTCGATAATTTCCCTCGTTGATTGGTTGGCACTTTTGCCTAACGCGATGCTGTTGTTGAAATGTGCCGAACAACCACAATCCCGACAGTGAATTCCTAAGTGGCCAGAGTTGGCGCTTACAATGTTCTTGTGTTCACGAAGGCGGTCATTAGGACACCGCCCAGTTTGTCCTACATATTGTCTTCTGCACGAAAGGGGGAATGAATAGACAACACCTTCAACGCAAGACACAAAGTTCGTCCTATGTTGAAGGTCGTCTTAAAGGGGCCCTGCAATCATATTTAAGCGTCTACCTTTTTGGCGGTTTTCACGTCTCTTGGAGTTCGGGCAAGCCAGCGGGCACGGAGAGAGTCACTAAATATCAGTGCGTCATATTTTAACCGGACGACGCGGAAACCTCCTCCACCAACGGGGGCGACCCGCGGTACCGAAAGCGCGCGATATGTGGCGTCTTTGGTCCTGGGCCTACTATGGTCAGAGCCGCTAAAAGCTTCTTTTTTAGTCGAAATACAAAATATAAGTGGCGCGAACCGTTTCAATTATGTATAAAAGTAGTTGTTCAGTATTTTAGATCAGAAAAGAAACAAATGCAGTTTATAAAGTACGGAAACAAGAAATGACTCGTCGACATACCCGCCACCAAGCGGTGGAAAAGGCGGCGCATACTAGAAAGGAGTAGTGGGATCAGGCGCCGACACAGAAAGGTGCCGGATGTACGCGGCGGCGCTGCGGTCGTTTACGGACTGGAGGATCCGACCGGCTCCGGGCGTTCCGAAGGCCTTCGGCGAGAAGCTTTGTCTCGCGGTTTGGCCGTTTCGCGGTATGGCAGCGCGAAGTGGCTCCCATTCTGAACTGATATTTACCCCGTGCTTGCTGTCGTTTGTGGCCAATGAAGTGTCATGCCGAATTAGTGTTCAATAGCGCAGCAAATGCAATGGATAGGCTGTTTACAGCGGGCACTGGCCGCCCGCTGTATATATACAGCCTATCCAGAACATGCTTTAGTGGCGCCCTCTCGCGCCGTCGACACGAAGTGCGGCAGCGGTGAGCGCTCGCTGAGCTCACTACCCCTCCTCTAGTTCACGGCCACTCAAGCAACGAAAGACGTCATGTGTATTCTTCTATAATATTACGAAAGATGAAGGCACAGTCATTGCAATCCTGTACGCTCCCAAACGACTGGAAGGTGGGGAAGGTGGTTCCTCTGCACAAGTCAGGTAACACCCATTGTCCCAGTAATTATTGACCCATTTCACTAACAAGCATACCCTGCAATCTCATGGAGCATGTCATTTACTGTCACAATGTATCATTCCTTGAAACTAATTTTTTTTCAGTAATCAACAACACGGCTTTAGGAAAAATTACTCGTGTGAGACTCAACTACTTGCGTTTACTAACGACTTATTCTCTGCTATGGATTGTTTAATCGCAGTTGACTGCATTTTCATTGACATTTCCAAAGCATAAGTATAGCCTCGACCTTAATATTTTAAAATGAATACAATGCTTTTTGTCTAATCGTACGCAATTTGTAACTGCCAACGATCATAGCTCCCCTCACCGCCCCGTAGCGTCCGGTGTCCCGCAGGGGTCAGTGTTTGGGACCTTGCTTTTTCTTGTTTCTATTAACAACCGTCCTAACTGTATTTCTTCATCTATCGAAGTTTTTGCTGACGATTGTGTTATTTATGGCCAAATTCTGGATCCTGATGATCGTTCCGCCCTTCAGTCCGACCTAGATAATATTTCATCGTGGTGTGGTACCTGGCTAATGAAACTTAAGGCTACCGAATGCAAGTCGATGAGAATTTCACGTCATTCTAATCATGTGTTACCGTGTGACTACTTACTTAAAGTTATTTCCTTAATGCAGGTTTCCTCCTACCAGTACTTATCTAGGCATTACGATTTCTGATAACCTTTCCCGGCAAAATCACGTCGACCACATCGCAAGTAATAGTAATCGTTTACTCGGTTATCTACGGCGTAGCTTTTCATTAGCCCCAACTAGCCTAAAACTGCTGCTTTATTTATTGTCAGCAACGGGAAAAACCGGGAATTGTCAGCGAAATTTTATTTACCGGGAAAAATCAGGGATATTGTGAAAAAGCGAGCCCAGTCAGGGAAAATGCGCCGGTAACGCCATCGAGTGCCCTGAGCAAAGACTTGAGGACTTGGGGACAGAAAAATAGGCAATAAATTCTGCTTAGAGCGGAGCGCGGGCTCTGCTCACCCAATGTAGTGTGTGCTACCCGATGCAAAGGGAACAGCCGACAAATCCAGTCCAAGCCTTGGATCGGATTTGATTGGATTGGATCGAGGGGCGACACTACGCTTGATCCCGTTAGAGCTACTAGATTTAGTAACAAATGGAAAAGCGGCAGAACCCAATCCAATCCAAGCCTAAAGCCGAAAGTATCCGAAAGTGTGCATCTGGCGGCCATGTTGCCATTCGGTTATTGACGTGTGCGCCTGAGCGTCGCGTTTTCATCGCGTTTCCGGAAGTGGCCTCTTCACTGACGATGTCGGCGGCAAGAAAATGCTCGTTTAATCCGGAATGGACGAACCCGAATATTTCGGAATATACAAGTTGGATCAAGCCCGTGCAAAACGATCCTCACAGTGCTCAGTGCTCAATGCCTTGTGTTGTAATGGTCTTACATATTTAACCACCTCTACAGTGGTCAGGGAATTTCATTTGAAATTGTCAGGGAAAACCTGGAAAAGTCAGGAAATTTCAAAATAATAATTTTCTAGACACCCTGATTATTTATATATTTTTTTCTATTTTATCTGTCTACATTTAAATCTGTGGTCCGATCAAAGCTCGAATACGCATCATCAATGTGACCCGCTAATATTAAGATTATTAACTCGTTTTACCAATAGAAGCCATCCAGAACCTTTCCGTGCGTTTCTTTCTAATTTCTTCCTTACTGCCAGTGTCTCTTCAATGAAATAGAATCTTGACTTGCACGGTCTTTCATTGCGTCGTAAAATGTCTCGTCTTTGTCTCTTCCATGAGATATATCATTTTAACTCCCCCTCAGTGATTCCTTTTTTTCTGCCACCATCGCACATTTCCTCCCGCAGCGACCACCAGTACAAGGTTGGCGTACCAAGCATTTACATTTCCACTCCTTCATTCCCAAGACCTGCGCCGACTGGAACCACCTCCGCGCCTCCATCGCCTTGATCACCGACACCGTCCGCTTCAAATCTGCCATTTGCAACCATTTTTTGTAACCCTGCTAATGTGTTTATGTTGACTTAGTTGTGTGTGTGTTCTATCACGCATCTTTTCTGTAATGGCTCAGCCTTGAGAGTGAGTAAATAAATAAATAAACCACGAAAATCCCTCCTGAATAGCACTTCCTTTGAGCGGTCCTCTGAGCGGCCAGGGGGTAAAACGAGGCCGTCATTAAAGGGCGTAAAAACATGCTAACACAAACGCCCTAATTAGGGCGATTAACTTATTTCTTTTTCGTCAGCAGCCAAGACTCCAAATGCACGCCAGCGAACAATGGCATCCAATCAACCGGCTGGCAGAAGCAACCGTCCATGTTCATCAGCATTAATTTTATATTCAGTATTTGGAGCTTCTTCCGTCTCCCCTAGATCCATACAAAAAAAAAAATAAGAAAAAGAAAGACGTTTAGAAATTTTTGTAATGCGAAATTAGAGCGCAGCTCTTGAGGACGAGGGGAGGGTACGGAGGGGAGAGTATGCCCCTCCTCTTCCTCTGTACCCTCCTCCTACCCTTTCCCCTCTTCTCCCCTCCTCCTAGTTCCCAGGCGAGATTTAGCGGGGAAATTACCATCACGTGACCTCAAGACCATTCAATTTCCCGCTAAATTTAGCGGGATGGTGACCCCGACGGCGACGCCGCGAAACGCGGAAACGGGCGCCTAAGAGCTGCGCTCTAAAAAACACAGGGGGAGAGAGAGAGAGATGAGGACTTTCATTCACTCTAGGAAGACAAATTGAGGGATGAGAGGGGGACGTCAGAGCTCTGATTGGAATGATGAGTGGGCAGATGAGATGGCCCCACCAGAGTCCCATCAGAGCCAAGAGGAGCGTCGCCTGGTTCTCACGTTCCGACGCCTGGCTTCGGAGCACCAAAACCTTCCAACAGTGAATGGAGGCCTTCGCGTCTTCCCAGTGCTAAGGGCAGGCTGGAGACCGGGCTAGATCGATGATCATGTTTGAATGGGACATGATTAGAGGGGACGTCAGAGCTCTGATTGGAATGATGAGTGGGCAGATGAGATGGCCCCACCCAGAGTCCCATCAGAGCCAAGAGGAGCGTCGCCTGGTTCTCACGTTCCGACGCCTGGCTTCGGAGCACCAAAACCTTCCAACAGTGAATGGAGGCCTTCGCGTCTTCCCAGTGCTAAGGGCAGGCTGGAGACCGGGCTAGATCGATGATCATGTTTGAATGGGACATGATTAGGAGGGGACGTCAGAGCTCTGATTGGAATGATGAGTGGGCAGATGAGATGGCCCCACCCAGAGTCCCATCAGAGCCAAGAGGAGCGTCGCCTGGTTCTCACGTTCCGACGCCTGGCTTCGGAGCACCAAAACCTTCCAACAGTGAATGGAGGCCTTCGCGTCTTCCCAGTGCTAAGGGCAGGCTGGAGACCGGGCTAGATCGATGATCATGTTTGAATGGGACATGATTAGGAGGGGACGTCAGAGCTCTGATTGGAATGATGAGTGGGCAGATGAGATGGCCCCACCCAGAGTCCCATCAGAGCCAAGAGGAGCGTCGCCTGGTTCTCACGTTCCGACGCCTGGCTTCGGAGCACCAAAACCTTCCAACAGTGAATGGAGGCCTTCGCGTCTTCCCAGTGCTAAGGGCAGGCTGGAGACCGGGCTAGATCGATGATCATGTTTGAATGGGACATGATTAGGAGGGGACGTCAGAGCTCTGATTGGAATGATGAGTGGGCAGATGAGATGGCCCCACCCAGAGTCCCATCAGAGCCAAGAGGAGCGTCGCCTGGTTCTCACGTTCCGACGCCTGGCTTCGGAGCACCAAAACCTTCCAACAGTGAATGGAGGCCTTCGCGTCTTCCCAGTGCTAAGGGCAGGCTGGAGACCGGGCTAGATCGATGATCATGTTTGAATGGGACATGATTAGGAGGGGACGTCAGAGCTCTGATTGGAATGATGAGTGGGCAGATGAGATGGCCCCACCCAGAGTCCCATCAGAGCCAAGAGGAGCGTCGCCTGGTTCTCACGTTCCGACGCCTGGCTTCGGAGCACCAAAACCTTCCAACAGTGAATGGAGGCCTTCGCGTCTTCCCAGTGCTAAGGGCAGGCTGGAGACCGGCTAGATCGATGATCATGTTTGAATGGGACATGATTAGGAGGGGACGTCAGAGCTCTGATTGGAATGATGAGTGGGCAGATGAGATGGCCCCACCCAGAGTCCCATCAGAGCCAAGAGGAGCGTCGCCTGGTTCTCACGTTCCGACGCCTGGCTTCGGAGCACCAAAACCTTCCAACAGTGAATGGAGGCCTTCGCGTCTTCCCAGTGCTAAGGGCAGGCTGGAGACCGGGCTAGATCGATGATCATGTTTGAATGGGACATGATTAGGAGGGGACGTCAGAGCTCTGATTGGAATGATGAGTGGGCAGATGAGATGGCCCCACCCAGAGTCCCATCAGAGCCAAGAGGAGCGTCGCCTGGTTCTCACGTTCCGACGCCTGGCTTCGGAGCACCAAAACCTTCCAACAGTGAATGGAGGCCTTCGCGTCTTCCCAGTGCTAAGGGCAGGCTGGAGACCGGGCTAGATCGATGATCATGTTTGAATGGGACATGATTAGGAGGGGACGTCAGAGCTCTGATTGGAATGATGAGTGGGCAGATGAGATGGCCCCACCCAGAGTCCCATCAGAGCCAAGAGGAGCGTCGCCTGGTTCTCACGTTCCGACGCCTGGCTTCGGAGCACCAAAACCTTCCAACAGTGAATGGAGGCCTTCGCGTCTTCCCAGTGCTAAGGGCAGGCTGGAGACCGGGCTAGATCGATGATCATGTTTGAATGGGACATGATTAGGAGGGGACGTCAGAGCTCTGATTGGAATGATGAGTGGGCAGATGAGATGGCCCCACCCAGAGTCCCATCAGAGCCAAGAGGAGCGTCGCCTGGTTCTCACGTTCCGACGCCTGGCTTCGGAGCACCAAAACCTTCCAACAGTGAATGGAGGCCTTCGCGTCTTCCCAGTGCTAAGGGCAGGCTGGAGACCGGGCTAGATCGATGATCATGTTTGAATGGGACATGATTAGGAGGGGACGTCAGAGCTCTGATTGGAATGATGAGTGGGCAGATGAGATGGCCCCACCCAGAGTCCCATCAGAGCCAAGAGGAGCGTCGCCTGGTTCTCACGTTCCGACGCCTGGCTTCGGAGCACCAAAACCTTCCAACAGTGAATGGAGGCCTTCGCGTCTTCCCAGTGCTAAGGGCAGGCTGGAGACCGGGCTAGATCGATGATCATGTTTGAATGGGACATGATTAGGAGGGGACGTCAGAGCTCTGATTGGAATGATGAGTGGGCAGATGAGATGGCCCCACCCAGAGTCCCATCAGAGCCAAGAGGAGCGTCGCCTGGTTCTCACGTTCCGACGCCTGGCTTCGGAGCACCAAAACCTTCCAACAGTGAATGGAGGCCTTCGCGTCTTCCCAGTGCTAAGGGCAGGCTGGAGACCGGGCTAGATCGATGATCATGTTTGAATGGGACATGATTAGGCCATGGTAGCGTCCGATGCTAAGTCCTAGTTCGTCTCATCCGCGCGTGTCTGCGGGTCCCCTTATATAGTCGCAGGTGACGCGACGATATTGCGTCACCGACGGGATCCTGGTGTCATTGGTGCTTTCTGCTGGCTTTGATGAAGATGAGGTCCAACAGCCACTCTCATTGGCCCGGAGGCTAATGTCGCCGCAGCAGCACTTTCTCTCCATGTTAGAGGAAGACCCACTGAGGTTGGTTACTTGGGCAGATGTTTCAAAGCATTGGTTCGGGCTATTCGAGGGGGTCTTTGTCGAGCGGCGGTGCTGTGAGCCGTAGTTAGAGCCCAACCTCGCCGGAGATAGGAACGTAACACGACCAATCCTTCCAATCAGAGCTCGGTGCTATATGACGTCCCCTGCGTGTTCCCCTTATCTCTCAATTTCCCTCCGTTGCAGGTCAAACTCCTCCAAAAAAGCTTAAGCAGAGAGAGAGAGAGGAGGCGAGTGGTGAAGAAAAAACCAGGAATTATGATTTATAACAAGCAGACACCTTTCTAGAAAGGAGCTTATCCTGCTTTGCTTAACCTGCAACACTACAGACTCATACTGGAAGGACATTTAAAGACATTCCGCGCATACACGTCAATTAAGATTGCTCGCGTTGCCAAAAAAAAAAAAGAAATAATAAAAAAATTGCCAGGTGCTACTGTGGCAAACAATGCTTGTTCGCGTCGTGAGACCCGAGGCGGCCTGAACGACCAACTTTTCAGAATAACATTTCGACTCCTTCGCAAAAAAAAAAAGAAGAAAAAAATGCCTTTAGAAATTTGCGGAAATGTAGAGAACAGAAATTACTGAGAAGTACCGAGCCTTCAAGGGTGACCGACATATGCTTAGGTTTCTACACACACTTAAAACAAAGACACGTAGCGTAAACAAAGCGCGCACACCCCCCCCCCCCCACACACACACAAAAAAAAAAAAAGAATTACGAAAGGAGAAAAACGCAACCTGCAACTAATTAAGACTCGACGGTCGGACTTTTATGCATTCATCGTGTCTTAGCGAGTTAATTACGTTGGCCCATAACAAAGAGGCGGAACGAACTTTGATGTGTTCCGAAGGATTTCATGCCCACGCACACGCATGCTAAGCAACAGTGGTGGCCCTTTGCACGTACGCCCTTTCTCGCGCTTTCTCGTTTCTGTTTTTCCCGTCAAAAAGTGCCCCGCGATTCTTCTCCCCAGCAGGGCACGATACTTCAAAGGCGGAAGCTCTAATGAGAAAAGCATTATCCTCCAAGTGCCCCCGAGAACACCACTACGGGGAAACCGCCACCCTCCCCGAAGATCAAAGGTTCGAGTGGTACGAAATAAAGGCTGATAAATAATACACAGCGAAAACCCGAGTGAATACCTGAACGAACGCCTACCTACAAACAGGCATCATGCTATTCCCGTTGCGTAAAGTACTGCGGTAAGACTTGTTGGTATTGCGCACGAGAACTAGAAGGAAGACAGCGCTAGAAAATCGAGGAATATGTTGACAGACGCTCCCTCATCTGCAGCCACTAACAGCCCGACGAGAATTTATTGTGCGTTTGCACTCGAGCATTCGGGGGCGGATGCGCGCTGGCGGCCATCGGATTTTCGAGCCGGCTGGCGAAATCCACTCGCCGCTGCGCAAAATCCCCACATGGGTCCCGGACCGATTCCGATTTTCCGTCAGCGACGAGCGGATTTCGCCACGCGGCTACAAAACCCGCTCGCCGCTGGCGCACATAGCCGGATTCAAATGGCGCAATCTCGTTGCGATCTCGCAAGCACGACGGTGAGTAGCGCAGCTTCCAGCACGCCGTTTGTGCCGCACGAGCGGCGTCGCAACTGCGAGATGGCAAAATAAATGCATCGTGTGAATCGGGTTTGAGCCGATGAGACGGCCCAAAACTGAGTCATGAAGCAAGTCCAGAAAGAGCGACCTGCGTTTCTTAAGCTCTCAGCGTTTACGGTGCCCTAATACCTCGGGGCATTTGAATAGATCCACCAAAGTAAACGGCACAAGGCTGCTCTCACAAAACTACGGCTGTCTGAGACCGTCCATGTCCGTCTCGAACGGCCCGTATGGATTATAAGGTTTATTCTAGGGGTGTGCGAATATTGAATTTTTCGAATACGAATCGAATACGAATAAGACAAAAAAGAGGCTTCGAATATCGAATCGAATATCGAATAAGTGTCTAGTAAACAAAAATTACAAATCAAGAGGTAGTAGCAGGTTTTATTGCCTTTTTAAATTAAATGAATACAACTGCATTTTAATGGGCTGCAGCAGGCTAAAGATACTTCTAGTAATGCACTCATTACAATTTATCGTGTCGGAAAATAACTCCTCAACGTGACAACATTTCCGCCAGTAGAAAGACCCTTCACTCGGAAAACCTGCGATATTTCACTAAAGTTTGAAGAAGTTTGACTCATGGACAGTGTTGCCCGGCTGCTACACAAATATTTTAAATTTCGGGAAACAAATCATTTAGAAAGTAGTTTATTTTATATTTAATAAAATCGTTACCAATGTTTACACCACAGAAAAGCGAAAATATGCGCTTTTAACGCTTTCATTAGTTATTAATGTGAACTAGTGATGCCTGTAAACCTAAGAAATATTAAACTTTTCCTCCGCCTAATAAAACCAAATAGTTTCTCGTTTTTTTTTTAAATTTTCGCGCATGCGCACAAAGGTCGAGCTTCAGTCGAACCTTTGTTGAACATCACGTTGAAAGTTCGAAAACGTCGAATTTGGTCGCACTCGAACCTGGGCAGGTTCGCGACATCCCTAGTTTTGACTGCGCGGGAGTTGCAGGCAGAGGCGGATTAAGGCATTTCGGGGCCCTGGGCTAAGGACGCTTCAGGGGCCCTAATGATGATGATGATCATGGCGAAGATGATGATGATAATGATGTCTGGTTAAGGCAATGAACCTGGGAAATACTGCAGTTTCCTTTATTTTTTAATCAATAGAAAGTAGCCTCAAAATACAAAAAAAAAAATCTACAATTCCCGTCTGGTTTCAACTAGCGAGCACTCCGGCAAGACCAACGCGGAGGCGGCATGCAGCTTTGTTCCTTCCCCAGCAGCGTCGAAGGCCGCACTTTTAAAGTGTAAGCGCTGCTCGAAAACACGTGTTTGCGCGCACGAGACACGAGGCCGAGTAGGGTAAAGGGGAGGTGTTTATAACATTTCCCTTCGTGACAAAAAAAAAAAAAAAAAAGAGGAGCCAAAAATTTTAGATTGTGGGGCCCCCGCGTGTTTTCTTCGTTTGCTCGAAGCCGCTTTCAGAAGAAAGCGGACAAGCACCCTAAGGGGCCGGTCACCCACCCAAAGGGCCGGCTTTGTACAGGGATAGGAGTGTGCTACGCGAAGTGCGCGTTTGGCCTCGCTGACATCGCCATTATCTTTGTATATCCCTCTTCTCGAATGCTGCGGCAAAGCAACATCGCTTTCTGAAATATTTTTAGATTTCCAGTTGTCCCTACTACGAGCCTCGCTGAGGCATGGGGGCCCCCAGAGAGTCGGGGGCCCTGGGCTGCAGCCCCCTGAGCCCCTACCTTAATCCGGCCCTGGTTGCAGGAGTTGTTGTCGATAGCGATGCAATGTTCTGTTCGCACCTAGTTTTTTCTTTTTTAATTTTCAAACATTTATATTAGATAACACTCTCGAGATTTATTTTATATTTAGATTTTGCTCTCGAGATTTATTTTATTGTATCAATTTAAAGAACGCGCAATTATATTATATATTGCTTAAAAGTGCCACGCAATAAAAGGTTTGGTGAAAAAGAAACCGAAACTTATCCTCTCTTGCTGCCATCGGACAGATAGAAACCGAGCAGACCAATAACGCACGCATCATACGCCTTTCTCAGTGAATAAAGTTTGATAGGGGAATGCGTGGCAGGCAGATTATTCGTTACTTGCTCGAATATTCGCAATTTCTGCGAATATTCGCCGCTTTCCGAATATTCGGCTTTTGCCGAATATTCGGCAACTTCCAAATATGCAATTTTCGAATCGAATATGTTTCGAATAAGGTAAATATTCGATTCGTATTCGAAATTTCGAATATTCGCACACCCCTAGTTTACCCCCATGTGCGGCTACTCGCTAATGCAAAAGCTTTAAGAAACTTTTTGTTTGCGATTTATCAACTGGCAACATTCGACGCGTGCTACGTCGCTTTCGCGCAGAAGACACAAAGCCTCGAAACAACATTGCAACAAAGTGCATTTCGGTTTCGTTTCTTTTTTCTTTCTTGCTTCATTTTGTGTCTGTCTGTGTGTCTGTCTGTCTGTCCGTCTGTGTCTGTCTGTGTGTGTCTGTTTGTGTCTGCCCGTCTGTGTGTGTTTTTGTCTGTCTGTGCCTGCCTGTCTGTCTGTCTGTCTGTGCGCGCGTGTGTGCGCGTGCGTGTGTCTGTGTGCGTGCGTGCGTGTGTCTGTGTGCGTGCGTGTGTGTGTCGTGTGTGTGTGTGCGTGTGTGTGCGCACTTCTTTTTTCATCACACAGAGTACACTAATCTTCCAGACGACCGCGGATACGGTGGAAGTTTCCGCTTCGCCGCTCGAACCATTCTCCACAAAAGGGACTGCCTTCTTTTTCCTTTGTGCGTGCGTGTGGGCGTGCGTGCTTTAAAACCTTTTTTTCCCGAGGTTGAGCGGCTTAACGTCCGACTGGCCAAACTGGATGAGCGAGCAGACCCGACCATGACAACAACGACACGGTCTCGGACAAGGAAAATCTCCGGGACAATGTGAGTGGAATCGCGAGAAGGCAGCGGGCCCGAATCAATATTTGCCCAGACTCCCGCAAAAGGAAACGAAATCAAGAGGAAAGAAAGCCAAAAAGCAGGAGGAACGGCAATGGAAGAGCGACCGGGGAAGATTCTTTAACTGCCTACATCAAGAAATGGGTGTTCCGACGACAAGCGACAAAAAGAGAAGACAAAAAAGAACGCGGACGTGTGAGAAGAGAGATTGAGAAATAAATGCGAACACAGTGAACAATCGTACTTCTTTTTGACGTACGCAAAATAACGTCTTGAGCCGTTGAAAGAGGGTAAGCTGACACAAATCAGGAGAGAGAGAAAGCGAGGGAGATGAAGAGCCTTGATTTTACCACCAACTCTTAAGGGCGATTCAGACACCTGCCTCGAGTCCAATCGAGTGCGAGGGTTGTTATGACAACAGCTGCGTCGGTCCCCCAACAGAACGGGGTAAAAACCGCTTTGGTTCGAACCGACGCAGGTGTTGCCCCTCGCAGTCGGTCGGACGCCACGCAAGTGTGGGAATCGCCCTTTACGTCGAATCGACGGTAAATCAGGAAAGGCAGAAGAGAGAAACCAGTCCAAGATAGGAAATGACTGAGGGAGAGATAATATTTAAAGGACCATGAGAATAAGAAATCAAGGGCGGCACAGAAGTAAATACGTTGGGGAAATTAACGGAGACAGGGATAGAAATGAAACACCTCTCCCATCTACGTGCAAATGTAAAAAAAAAAAAGAAAAAAATGCAGCAGCAAAAAGGTAACATTACCGAGCTCTAAAATAGGTCCCATCAACAAAATTGAACTATATAAAGAATTAAGCGGAGAATCTGCAAACATAAAATTATATATATATATATATATATAGGGTGTTTTTTAAGCTTAACAGAATTTTTAAAAACAAACCATGAAAGCTAGGTTAATCCGGTCTGCGCAGGTGAGTTATACGGCCAGAGGGACATAATATAAGAGGCTAATCGTAACGATCAGTCGGCTAATTAGTTAAAATTCGTGAATGAACTTTTTAATTAATAAATATAGACTATAGTTCCAATTAGAAACTTGCTCAGCGTCATCGAAAACCACTAAATCAGTAATTTTTATAACGACTTTGAACGCGTGAGAAGCGTAGTAGTGCACTAAAGTTACCGCTCGTGGAGCAGGTACAAGGCTGGGGCTAGATAAGAGACGGAAAAATTGCGCGGGCGCCTTATCTCAACCGCTAGCTTTGTACGTGCTCCATGAGCGCTAAATTTAGTGCACTACTACGCTTCTCATGCGTTCAAAGTCGTTATGAAAATTACTGATTTAGTGGTTTTCGATGACGCTGAGCAAGTTTCTAATTGGAACTATATGTCCATTTTCATTAATTAAAAAGTTCATTAACGAATTTCAACTAATTAGCCGACTGATCGTTACGATTAGCCTCCTATATTATGTCCCCCTGGCCGTATAACTCACCTGCGCAGACCGCATTAATCTAGCTTTCATGGTTTTTTTTAAAACAAATTCTGTTAAGATTAAAAAAATCACCCGGTATATATATATATATATATATATATATATATATATATATATATATATATATATATATATATATATATATATATATATATATATATATAAAGAGAGAGAAAGAAAAAGAAAAACGTAGCGCAGGATGACGAAAAGTATAAATGGCAGAAAACGCACTTGAGACGGTTGTTGGAGTTTTTAAAACATATTATTCGTAAAGTACGAATATGTTTTAAGAACTCCAACAACCGTCTCAAGTGCGAGTCAATGAGCGAAAAGAAAAGGGGCCAAGAAAACTGAAAAAGAAGATAAATAAAACAAGCAATACAAAACGAAATGAGATACTGCGACTAGTATCTAGACCAGTGTCCGAAATCCTAGCCTCCAGCGATAAAAATGGGAACTACTGATCTCAAACGCAGGCTCTTCCGAAGAAATCGGCTACGGATAAAATAGGATTTTTGCTGCTTACAGCACTCTCGGCAGCGGTGCTTTTCCTGGAGGTTCGGAACTGCACTTCTGACGTTCTCGCACTGAGTACGACGTGTGCAAACGTTTCTAAAAAGAATAGTCGCAAAAGGCGGAGCCCCCTACCGTGTCATGGCGTCAGCCTAAACGAACATGGCGGCGCCCCCTAAAACAGAGCAGACACTGGTGAAGACATTTCCTCGATCCCTTCCGGATTGGCTTGTCTTGTCCGCTCGCGGATCGTTCCGAATCGAATCAGATCGGATCGCCTAGACTCGATTTCCGAGCCGTCTGGAGTTGGGGCTCAGGCAGAACTTCCATCGTTTTCTTCTCTTCCCTTTTTTCCTTCTTTTGTTTAAAAAGTTGAGAACAGTGGTTCTTCGGGGACATACCAAAGCAAATAAGTCGCTTAGAGGAGATGGGAGCGTACACGCGGGAAAAACCCCAAGACACCTATACGCCAGTACAGAGGAATTCCACAAATGCTAGCTAAAACAACACAGAAAAAAAATGAACGACCGATGTATGTGATTTTAAGAAAGTTACGTTGGCAGAATTCGCTGGTGTTTCACCGGTGGTGCCTCGCTCGCAAAATGTTACCGAGAGTTGCCAGAATGGCAGAATTATGGAGAGTTTTGTATGGCCGCGGTCCCTGCAGTTTAAGGGAACCATGGCATGACCTCTTAACTTCCTTAGACTTCCCCCTCCAGTAAATAAGGGAAAAAAGAAATCACGCGGTTGTGACGTAGTCCGGACGCGACGACTCCAAACTTCCCCTGTTAAGCACACCGTGACACTTCCTGTACGAAAATGTCAGATATGGCCCTGATATATTTTATATACCGCCTGATATGGTAATATAAGTAGTCAGATAGGGAATATATGGGAGCAAATACGCCCAGATATCGCCATATAAGCGGGCAAATACTGCCAGAGGCGGCCGTATAAGTGCGTAAATACGGCCCTATTTCGCCATATACGCGTGCAAATATTGCCCCTGATAATGATATATGGGCCCGTTTCGGTCGTGCAAGCAATAAGTCATATGTACTCGCCAAGGCAAGTTGATTGATCTATATTGCACGAGTCTCATATAATTGGTTAATTATTGTTAACATCGTTAAAGTGAAGTTATTCCAGGTATTTGGACCAATTAACCAAATGCGCATTTTGAAGATTGAAATACAAATGAAATTTGGTTGTATGTTTGAAGTGTGACATTATGACGAAGTGCATAAGATCGGAAAGCGAGTTAATCAAATAATGGATTTGAGATCGAAGCTCTTAGGCGCCCGTTTCCGAGTTAAGCGCTGTCCGCGTCACCATCGAGCAACCGCACCGCTAAATTTAGCGAGAAATTGAATTGGTACTTATGTCACTTGACGTCAATTTTCCCGCTAAATCTAGCAGTAAAACTAATTTTGTTCGTGTTTCCCCGCTATATTGAGCGGAGAAACACCAACCGTTAGCTTACTGAAGATGCAAAACGCTACTTCGTCGTCCCGAATCCTCTTTCCTTCGAGAAAGAAGAAGTGTTCAGAGCAAGAAGCTCGATTTTTCGCTCCTTCTAAAACCAAACGCTTTAGGCCAGTTAATTCAATTTTCATCACGAACGGAAACCATCTACCATCAGCAATTCTGCTCGGCGACAGCCCGCCGACCACAAATGGAGGGCCAACCTCTTCTGTGAGTAGCAGAAAGCGTTTGACGCCCAATCTGCCTGCCAAGATGGACGCCATCACCGACCACATAAATTCAAATGGCCACCAGGAGGATGGACGCCCACTGCTTCACCCTCCTCAATCGGTTCTTCAAGAAGTAAGTGGATCAGTATCAGACGAGAACATACCATCCAAGCGAATCCGTACCGCCGATGCCGAGAGGGACCAAGGCGAGGATAACACCTCATTATATTCAATGAGGGACATAACCGATGAGACCGACAATGACGTACCGTACACTGTCGTGACATACCGAAAAAACCGGGCAACAGGAATACCTGTAGTCTTCAAGCCCACAACACCAAACACGTCCTTCTGGCGTGTAAACCCAAATGTACTTGCCAATGAGATCATAGCGGTGACACAAGAAAAGATTGTTTCGCACAAGATCAACAAAGAAGGCAATCTCTCCGTAAATGTTGCATCCCTGGACTCAGCAAATAAGCTTCTCGCAGTCACCTCTCTCGGAGAGATCCAGGTAACTGCTCATATTCCGGAGGCATATTCCAGGAACTATGGAAAAGTAAAACATGTGCCACTTGAATACAGCAACGACGAGCTCTTGGAGTATTTAAAAGATTTTGGAGTCGTGTCCGTTCAACGTCAAGTGGCCTACCGACGCCAGGATGACGGAATTGTGGAACAACACCCTTCAACGACAGTCGTCCTCACTTTTCGGACGGACCGAGCCATGCCTCAGCGCGTCTACCTCGGATTCACAAGCCATCCCGTTGAAGAATACTTTGGACAGGCAGTTCAGTGCTTCAATTGCCAAAGGTACGGACATCTCGCCAGGAACTGCAGAGGAGAACGTCGTTGCAAGGTGTGTGCAGGACCACACAGCCACAAGGAGTGTAGCTCCAGAAAAGAACCAAAATGCGCCAACTGCAGCGGCAACCACTCATCCACATATTCCGGATGTCCGCGAAAAAAGGCCGCCACTGCTGCAAAGCAACTTTCTATCATCAACGGAAGGCAAACAAGGCGCCGAGCTCCGTCACCAAATCCACAAGTTGTTCGCCGCCAACCACGACCACAGCATCCCAACGGAGCACCTACAAAGAAAACTTACAGTGAGATCCTGAAGCGTCCTCGCAAGGATCAAAAAGATCAAAGAAATACACAAGAGGACGACTTTCTTCCCTTGGAGGAGCGCCCAGGGAGGTCGACAATGCCAACACCCGTACCAGCACCTCGTCGATCACGGAATACTCAAGCGCCTCCAGCCGGAACACCAGAAACATACCCAATGTCAAGCCAGACACAGCATCCACGAAAACAAAAAGATCTTGCACAGGTACTCCTACCTATGCTATTTGTGGCGTTAAAGGCTATCATGCAAGAATACCCTGGGGCAAACAACCTCCCAGAAGTAGAGGCTCTGCTTACTATGGAGCGATTGATAATTCCCATTAGTGATCGCCGCTATCACAGATAGCGTACGTCAGCACAATGGATGATCATTACAAGAAAGCCTCTATCATACAGTGGAACGCAAGAGGTTTGCGATCACGACTTTCTGATTTCAGGCAGCTCGTTTTTAAATACAGTTTCCCCATCATTGTAATCTGTGAATCAAACTTACCTAAAGACATTCAATTGTCACGGTATGAAAAATTTGACTCAGCATGCACTAATAGTGCAAGTCGTGTGACAATGTTCATTCGAAGAGATCTTACATATACCGCACACGTCGTTTCAACCCACCCGACTAACGAATATGTTTGCGCCACGATTTCAAATGGAAAAGTGAAGTTCACATTAATCGCAGCATATATACCACCAAAGTCCCTCTTCGACAGGCAGCATTTGGAGTCTATCCTAAATACAATGCCACTGCCATATATTCTAACAGGTGATTTTAATGCCCATCACCCAATATGGGGGAGCATTCGGACAAACCTGCGGGGAAGGCACTTGGCGGAATTAGCTGACGATTACCACTTATCTACCATTAATGACGGAACACCGACATATTTCTATGGAACGGACGGCAGCAGCTGCCTTGACTTAACATTTGTTTCGGCAGCACTAACATCGCAAACAACATGGTTTGCAGACATTGAAACTCGTGGTAGTGACCACGTGCCCACGTACACAACAATTAATGGGTTCACCAATGTTCGGAAAACAAACTTCCTACAACGAACCAACTGGCATATGTTCGAAGAAGCAATGACGAACGAATGCAAAAATGTTACTGAACTATCTCACTTTGAAAAGGTCATTGTATCCTGTGCAGAAAAAGCAACACGTGATTTTAACGTCCCGTCTACACAAAAAACAATTGACGCAGAATATGAGCGCCTCCGCGCTATACGTCGCAGGGCAGAACGACGATCCAGGAGGACTAAAGACATCAAAGATCTCCGCGAATTGCGCAGAGTGCAAAAGAAAATTTGTCGTCATTTTAAGAAGCTCGCTCGGCATTGCTGGAGGACGATGTGCGAAAATATAGATCCCAGAAAGCCATTATGTAAAATATGGAAGATCTCACGAGGTCTTAAATCTTCTCCTTCGCAACTCCATCCATTTCGCTCGCTTGCGTTGTCAAGAAATTGTTCAGAGAAAGAGGTGGCAAACCAGTACTGCATTTTGTTGACAACATACACAACCCGTTCGAACCAATCTTCATCTCGTACCACAATCGAGCCAGTATTTCATGAAGAAGCTATGGACGACCTTTTCACAATGAGCGAACTGGACGCTGCGCTGTCTTCAGTAAAGCCTCACACCTCTCCGGGACCTGACGGCATACAGTACAGTTATTTGATACATATGGGGAAGGAAGCGCGAAAGCTTCTTTTGAATATATACAACTCTTCATGGATCAATGAAAATGTTCCTGGCTCGTGGAAAGAGGCAAGGATTGTGCCACTTCTCAAACCGGGCAAATCGCCACTTCAATTAACTTCGTACCGTCCTGTCGCGCTCGCGAGTTGCATTGGAAAAATCATGGAAAAAATGATTTACCGCCGCCTAGATTGGTATCTTGAACTGCGAGGGATATATCCAGAAATCATGCAAGGATTCCGTCGAGGAAGAAGCTCCATTGATGGAGTCATTGACCTCGTAACTTACATACAACAGGAGCGAGCACATCGTAAAATCACAATAGCGGCTTTCTTAGATATCAAAGGAGCATTTGACAATGTCACTCACGAAGCGATATTTCAAGCTCTCAGCGAAATTGGGATTGGGGGACACTTATACAGGTGGATAAGAAGCTACCTCACAGGAAGATCAATTTTTATGTCTACAAAAGAAGGAAACACGCTTTCTTACCCGGTGACCCGCGGTGTCCCTCAGGGAGGCGTTCTCAGTCCCATATTATTTAATATCGTTCTCATCCGTCTCGCCAAAATACTGCCCCCAACCATCCAGGCATCTTTCTACGCCGATGATATCTGTATTTGGGCCTCTGGATCTACACGAGTTCAAGCAAAGGCAAGGGTTCAGTCTGCACTAAAGAAAATAACAAATTATTTTAATACCCGTGGACTCGAAATTTCCATTGACAAATCAGCAGCCATTGCGTTCACCCGCCGAAGAATGGACAAATATCCACTTAAGATAGGCAAACGAACAATACCATACGTTAAATGCCACACATTTCTTGGAGTCACCATCGACAGGGGTCTGACCTGGTCACCTCATATTTTGTACTTGCGCAAAAAGCTCGCCAGTTTTAGTGTTCTTACTCGCTTCATCGGTGGAACCACGTGGGGCGCGACAGTAAGATCCCTATTACAGATATATGTGGCCTTATTTGTCGGCTTACTTCGATATAGCGTTCCCATTCTACATGGCACGTGTCAAACCAACATCAAAGCTCTCAGAGCAGTTCAAGCACGTGGCCTCCGTGGCTGTTTGGGCCTGCCAGCTTGTGCCTCGACTCTGGGCACAGTTGCCGAGGCACGCGCCACACCTGTAGAGGTACTAATGATGCAGGAAACATTGAGAGTTCATCTAAGACATATTACTAATCATAGTCATCACTTACTTGCTGATCTTACTTTTAAACGACCTTACTCAGAGTATTCAAAGGCACTGTCAAAAATGGAGCAATACATCCCTGATGATATAGGCTCGTTTGACCTTCCAACTATACCTCCATGGAGACTCCCTCTCCCCGTTGTGGAACTTGACATTCAAGGCATCAAAAAGAAATCAAATACACCATTGCTAGTGCTTAAGCAACTCACTTTATCCACCATTGCCTGTTTACACGCGTCAAAAACTCACATATATACGGACGGATCATGTGTCAAAAATAGTTCTACCGCAAGCATTGTGATTCCATCGTATGTCACAACAAGAAACTTCAAACTTAGCCACAAGACATCTTCGACAGCGGCTGAACTTGTAGGACTTCATCAAGCCCTTCGATTTATATTGACAAAGCCACCTCAGGCATGGACGGTGTTTACAGATTCTAAGCCTGCACTCCAAAGCATCTGCACATACCTGCGACGAAGTGAAAATGAACAAATTATTTTCAAACTTTTATGCCATCTTCAGAAATGTATTGATAGGAGACACTCAGTTGAGTTCCAGTGGATTCCTGGACACTGCAAGATACCCGGAAATGAAGCTGCGGATGGTGCTGCGACTTCCGCCCATACCTTATTCCCCAACGTCGAAATACCCTACTCCAGGAGCGACGTCACTTCATTGATAAATCTCCACGCCCGAAATGCAACACAAAGTCTCTGGAAGAGCTCTGCACACCATTACCCTCCTCTATATCTACTGGATCCTGACCTAACATACCGTGTGTCACGTAACCTACCCAAGCGAACTGAAGCTGTTCTACACCGATTACGTCTGGGCGTTTCCTACACACAGGAATTTCTGCACCGAATCGGAAAAACACACAATCCGAACTGTCCGGGGTGTGATTGTGTGGAAACTATATCTCATTTATTATGTGAATGTGCACTTTACGATGCAGAAAGAAAACTCCTAAAGAGCATTCTTTCACATCTAGACGACCGGCCATTTACTACGTCCAAAATACTAGGGGCCTGGGACTCGCCACTTAAAGAGGAGAAGGCCGTAAACGCCCTTCTGCGATTTTTATCAGAAACTCGCCTCGAGTTCTGTTTGTAAAAAGTTATCTCCTGTTCAATATTTGTTGTCGTATAGAGGACTATCCGTTTTATAATTTCTGTTAAGTGTACATGTGCGCAACTGAACTTCGTGCTGGCGCGTGCAAAAACTCGAGTGTTTTGGGTGAACATTGGTGACAATCCAGCACGCACTTTCAGTCTCTTAGTTTTAGTGCCATACTGGAAACTGCGGCATTCTCTTAATTATTGATTCTGCCCTCACAGTGTTAACGTGAGTGCTAGTATGTTACCTTTACCTCCTCTGCTTTTTCTTTCCTCCTTCTTTTATCCTCTCATCCCCTTCCCCAACTCAGAGTAGCCAACCGAGGCAGGCCGCCTTGGTTAACCTCTCTGTTTTCTCCTCCTGCCCTTACCTTCTTCTTCTTCTTTCCTTCGAGCGCCTGCGAAGCCGTTGCGCCCTACGCAGCATCTTTCAAAACCGTTCGCGCAGCATCGTAACCATCCGCTTGCGAGCGTGTGCGATTCATCGTGTGTTGAAAGTCGGAAGATGTGCTGTCTCGTGGTGTCTTTTATGTGCAACTCCTTCGTAAAAAAATTTGAAATTTATAAACGCGAATCTAACAGCAGTGTACACATAATTTTAAATTTATTGGTAAAAAAATATATACACATTTATTTATTTATTTATTTGTGGACATCGTGCGCAAAAAACAAATAGTCGCACTTATTTCTTCATTTTAGATTATGATGTGGGGTATACGGCGTAAAACATAGTATCGTCAAACTCGCATCGTTTTGGGTTACTTTCGAGCCAGACAGCTCCTTTGGAAGTTCAAAAGTTCGACTTCATAGAGTTGTATGTTCACTCGGTATTGACAGCAGGGTAGACGCTATGCATGTTTTAGGCCAATCGTGTCTCCGGTCAGGGTCACGTGACTTCAGTCTAGAAGCTGGTGATGAAGCAGAACACGGCACCTGCCTGGAGCCCAAGGCCGCACACAGCATTCACTGCACTATCAGCCTTAGGTACAAGTGACAAATCCACACGTTGATGCCCCATAAGATAAGCCTTTTGTTCGTGCACTTCCGTTTTGGCCTGTCCTTATCTCCTTTTCTCTTTCTCCCTAAGCTGAATGCTTGATAGAAGGTGCGTGGTCACGAGGCTTGACGGATGACCTTGCCAATATCGGAATGCGTTCGGCCAGACCCATGCAGTTTCGTTTTTTTTTTTTTTTTTTTTTTTAGCGCTTTGCATGGCTGTTGCGAATTTCTGCTTCTGCAAGCGATTTCTTCAAAGAAGCCCAAGAATATTTTGTGATGCGTTTTTTGCTCGGTTCTACAAATGACAGCTTGTGCTACATCGTGTTTAATCTTCACGGACACCTTCCTTCTCGTTTTTGTGTTTGAGAGGTGATTACGCCGTGGCCGTGTCGACATCTATCTTGGATTACCTTTCAAGTCCCGTCTCGTCAACGTAAGTGCGCTGCAACCTACTTCGCGACAATAGATCGTTTTCCTAAAGGTACTCTTCCAGATTATTTCTAGGATTAGGCCGTGTCTATCTCCTGGCAGCCGGGAGAATAATTGTGCAGTATGTTTCGGCATTGG
This sequence comes from Ixodes ricinus, assembly GCA_037355805.1. Classification (NCBI taxonomy): domain Eukaryota; kingdom Metazoa; phylum Arthropoda; class Arachnida; order Ixodida; family Ixodidae; genus Ixodes; species Ixodes ricinus. The sequence goes on along the minus strand of JAZHYW010007276.1, from coordinate 4,942 downwards.
TGCGATTGCGCTACAAGCAGAAAGTTACGATATGCCGCCGACAAAGTTTTGACGTGTCGCCAAGAAGGACAATAACAACAGAATCTTAACTGCGCGTTCTAAAATTTGACGCGCGGCTTTACGAGTCGCTTGCAGAAAGATTGTTACGATTTTGCGAAATACTGGTAAACAACGCTAGGTTACAGTCATAATCTAAACCCTGAGGTAAGGATAAATCAAATAACGTACAACTCTCATTGACTCAGGGTTTATATTATGATGTTTCCTAACCGGCTGCCTCGTACCTTCGCTCCTTGCAAAGGTTATCGTCTCGCAGACGGTACAAACCGATCCCCCGACGGCGGCGTCTCCGCTAGCTTGCACACGGGCCGCCGCCGCTCGATAGCCGTTTGGCCGGGCTCGCGCCGCGACAATCGCTCGAAGCGGGGGAACGGCGTTTTGTAACGAAAGACAAAGGGCATCTACACCACGAATGGGCAAAAGCCGATGCAAAGGCGTGCGCGAACGTAAACAACGGTAGAAAAGTGCAGTTGCTCGCCGCTATGAGATGCGTGCCGCAACTCGGTAATCCGCGGGCGTATCCTCTCCTGCCGCTCATACTTTCTCTAACTTGACGGACACTGTCTCGCGGTTCATGCCGACGAAACGATCGGACGATCGTCGGGATACCAGGTGATTGCTGCAGCCGAGCGGGGGGATCGGTGGCCGAGTGGGCTAAAGCGCACACCCAGCTCGACGCGCGTGGAGCGAAAGCTCGCGCTGCAGAACCCAGGGATCCTGGGTTCGAGCCCCACTCCTGCCCGTTTCGATCTGGATGAGCATCGTACCGGCGTGCGGTCGTGTAACACTACTGCGTGCTGCACGTTAAAGACCCCAGGCTAGCGGTTGTAGCCGCACTGGCTAAATTGCTCATCTACAGCGAGTGACTCGTCGCAACTTTAAAAATGGCTGACCAACTACACGCTGTCATAAACATCCCCACAACCCCAACTTTTGCAGCCGAGCGCGGCACAGTGTTACCATTGCTCTATGCGGGGTCGAAGAGTCAACCACCAGCATGGTGGATACCGGTGTTCGACGTCATGATGTGACGTACGTGCAATGCCTAAATACCGGGTGTTATTTTTTTTTATTCTTGCACATTTGTTTTAAAAGAAGCCGTGAAAACTACGCTTATGCGGTTTGTGCGGAGTGAGTTATACGCCCAGGGGGACAATCGTAGTTTTCTAATCTTTGTGATAAGTCGGCTAATTAATTAAAATTCACTAATTTACTTTTAATTAGTGCAAATAGACATATGGTTTCAATTAGAAACTAGCTGAGCGTCGTCCAAAACCCATAAATCAGTAATTTTTAGAAAGACTTTGAGCGTGTGTGGAGCGCAGTAGTGCGCTGAAGTTACCACTCGTGGACCAGGTACAAGGCTGTGGCTAGATAAGAGACGGAAAAATTGCGCGGGCGCCTGACCGAAACCGCTAGCTTTGTACCTGCTCCACGAGTGGTAACTTTCTCACGCGCTGGAAGTCTTTCTGAAAATGACTGACTTAGGGATTTTGGACGACGTTCAGCAAGTTTCGAATTGGAACCATATGTCTATTTTCACGAATTTAAAAATTAAGTAGTGAATTTCAAATCATTAGCCGACTTATTGCAAATATTAGCCACCTAAAGAATGTCTCCCTGGGCGTATAACTCACTCGCACAAACCGCATAAGTGTAGGTTTCATGGGTTTTTTAAGAACAAATCTACAAGAATAAAAAAAACTGTATATCAAGGTTATCAGGGTCTTGATATCTCCATAACAAGACCCTGATACGGTTATATAAAAAAGTGGGCATATCTGGCTTGATAAGGCTTATATAAACTGATGTACCTGATATCGCCAGATCTGCCCAATTTTTTATATAACCGTATCTATTTTTATATAAGTTCAGATATGCCATTTTCGTAAGGGTTGTCATTCCCAATGATGATATGTGGCTTCACGGCACTCAATGGCCACGAACTGCGATTCGGAATCTTCGTGGACGGATTGATGGATACCTGACTCGGTGCTCGTGTAGAATGCGCGAGCTGGGTTGGGCTGCCCTGCTTGAGCACCAAGGACGCGTCACAGTGAAAAGGCCGAGAGCTTGCTACAGAAGAGTCCCTTCTATTTCCCCATTCTCGTACCGCAAAGCAGGTTTCTGGCTTTCTTACGATCATTTTCCCTTGGCCCACTAAGCGATATGCGATCACTAAAATCCTCAGCATGTTTATCCCAGACCTTTTTGACGGTCCCTTTGAGAACGACAGGGCGTTATGAACACTTTACTCAGTCTCGTCCGCAAGACGCCACCATGTAATGCTGGCAGCACCATCCGAGCGACACGACCATAGAGCGGCGCTCTAACGTCCAATCGAGCCACGTCCGGATGCAATTCGGTTCATCCGTACCAAAAAAAAAGCCCCTGAGAAATGGTGAATGATGTTGATTGGGGCGTGGTGAATGATGTTGATTGGGGCGAAGCTCTGGTGGTGCTGATGATACTGATTTTATTGTTCATAGATAGTGCTGATGGTGCTGATTTTTTTTATTGCTCATAGGTAGTGCTGAGTTCCGGGTTGCGTTTCTACATCATTATTACTGCTTTACGGTCCGGTGAAATGCAGAGCCATTGGTTCTTCTAGCGAATCGGCTTGGATCACGCTAGAAAGCCGTGGGAACGCATCTCCACCGCTTAAGTCAGCGGTCCGTGTCAGAAAGAGAATGTGCGTGGTTATATCGGATCGGATCGTGGTTATATACGCATTTGAGCATTTGACCGCAGCGCCCTCTCCTCTATGAACGTTGAGCCAATGCATGCAAAGTTTGACGCGATTATATACGCATTTGACCGCAGCACCCTCTCCTGTATAGACGTTGAGCGGCTCCATGCAACGTGTTCATCCATGACATCCCCAGCTCTTGAGTTACTACCGCATCTCAGAGCCACCTACTCGTCCCGCAGTCGTGGCCGAGTGGTTAAGGCGATGGACTAGAGATCCAATGGGGTCTCCGGCGTAGTAATGACATTACTGTAATGGAATTACAGTAATTAAATTACTTTTGGAGTAATGAGTAATGTAATGAATTACTTCTGTAGGCTAGTAATGTAGTAATGTAATGAATTACTTTCAGGCAGTAATTTTGAGAAAATTACTCATTACTTTTGAAATTACTTTTGTCCTAAATTAGAAAATTTGTTTGCAAGCTTTAAGAAAGAAGAGAAAAACATTTTGCATGGTGAAATGTTGTGAAAGAGCATCAGAGGAAATAATCGACGGCCACCTGAGCGCAAAGCGTTGTGCGAAGAGCTGTACAGACGCACAAAGGATGGCGGGGAAGGCGAAGGAGAAAAACTTGCGTGTAGACATCGCTGGTAGGCAACGGTTTACGAACTCCAGGCACGACAGATTCAAGGCGTCGCGTCATCACGACGATACTATACTTCGTTCATTCCTAAGCTGACAGTGCTGTGGGAGCTGCAAGCTAACCAGAACCAATCAAACACCTTCTTATAATCACGTGTCCCGTCCCTTTCTCTGCGAGTGGGTATAAACGAGGGCGTGGTTACGTGGCGAACGATACACGTGTGACTGCTCCAACAAACACGTAGCTTCCACCGTTCATTCCTAAGCTGACAGTGCGTCAGCTTAGGGATGAACGGCTCATAGGCTACAAGGCGACGGGCACATCACCAGTGAGTTAAACATAATTTAAAACCTGAGAGGACAGGACAAACAGATCCCCAGCCTTGTACTTTCGTCAAGCAAGGTCGAACCGTAAGCTTCGACTATTGTGAAGAACAAACGACCGGAATAAATAATTAATTCCAAACGCCTTGTCAAAGCCCCAGAACGTTTCGTGCGTCCTCGAACAAAGTAGGTGCCGCTCGCGGTATGCCTCGCTGCCTTCCCTTGGGAAGTTTCTCGGGAATAAGCCTACAAGCAGATATCGCTCCCCGTTTGTTGGCAAAGTACACAATTTAGGAAGCTCGCGCCATTACTCAACTGGCAACGCTTCTGCTTAGCAATTATCCGGGCCCTTTGTGTGACAATGCGCAAAAACTTGGACTCTTCGGGTGTTTGGGAAAAATGCTCCTTGAAAGGAATGACCGAGAATAGGTCAACTATACTCGGCGACAACTTTTCTTGGCAATGCAGTGGAAGGTAACAGGCACGCGTTCCCTTTCCTATTTTGAGCAAAGCCTGTGCGCGGGCTCTCCTCCTCTCCACTGCGTTGCTAAGAAAAGTTGTCGACTAGTAGAGTGCTCTCGGGAGAATAGAATTAGATTGCGTCCGAGGCGGAAGGGAAACGTTTCACGTGACGACTCATTGGAAGAACAAGCTGCCATTGCCCGACTTAACAAACTGACACGGACTATAACTTTAAATCAGGAAGACGGAAACATATCAAGCTTTTAGTAAGAACGCTTCACCGTTGAATGAACAGCGAAACTGGTGAGTCGACTGTCTTTCTGAGTCTCATCTAAAGAAGCAATTCATCATGTTTAACACTCATGTCGTGTGCGCCAGTAAAACCACTGTTCAGTATGGTTCACTTTGAGGCACATAAGGTTGTTGCGGTGTAAACAGGAAGATCTGAGTTTTGGTACACATAGACCAACTCAGCTCTTTGACGTCACATCACTGCGGTGGCGCTGCGGTCCGCAGTGCGCATGCGCAGCGCCTCGCTTCTCCCGGATCTGGCTCCTGCACATGCGCTGTAAGGTCAAACGAGGGCTTGTTTTGTAAACACTGTGTTGGTGTACACGGTAAATAAAATGAGCGCGAATTACTGCATCGAGGTATTCAAAAGTAATTTCAAAGTAATTTAATTACTTCTGGAAGAAATTGTAATGTAATGTCATTACCTTTAGTCTGCGGTAATTTGTAATGTAATTTCATTACATTTTTGCA
>JAZHYW010007275.1:0-35910 GCA_037355805.1 Ixodes ricinus | reverse complement strand
AGTGATGGACCGAATCTGCCGAACTTCAGATTCGGCAAAGTTCGGCAAATGCCGAACTTTTGAAGGAAAGTTCGGCAAAGATTCGGCAAAAATTCGGCAAATGTCTGCGCACGCGCGAGAACGCTACGGGGCCGTGGATTGCAAATGGACGCCATGCAGTCGTGCAGTGCACGGTGGTGCAGCGTAGTACAACCAACTCAAGCTCGTTGAGTGCAACCAGTGGTTACGGCGAGGTGTGGAGTGAGTAGGCAACACGGTAATTGTGTTTGTGAGCGAGTGTGGTTCTCTTCAATATTTTCTGCCTCGAGAATAGAAGATCGACCAGTAATTTACGCAGTCCACTGCGCAAGTAACAAATGATGCGGTACATTCTGGATGACCTGATTTTAATTTGACATTTCCACTTGATATATATTGCTAGTATCCGGCGGCGCGCTCAGCTACATACCGCGACTACGCGTATAAGAACTATCGTGCGAAGTCCAACCGCCGACCGAGGCCCGCTCGCACGGATCAAGTTTCGTTCACGGAGACGGCTGTTACCGGGCGCCTCCTCAGACTCTCTCAACCTACGACGCAGCGTGCATCGCGCTGCGCCGTTCTGTTACGGTTTAAATAAACGCATTACCCTGAGTATGTGAAACCACTGATGCAACGAGGCAGCTGAAACATTGGCCGACAATTACATTAAAGCACTCCTCGCAATTATAACAATTCTGTTTTCGGCTCAGAAGTAGTGTGTGCCGCTGCGCTGCGCACTCTGCGCGAGTGTGTGGGCCGCCCTTAATTTGCGAGTCCAATGGCCATATTTTGTCCTTCCTGTGTTCTGTTTTGTGTTGTGTCTATTCATTAACTCACGGAAAGTTGGTTGGCAGGCGCCTCAGCGTACGGGCTTGTAACCTTTCTGCCAGCCGCGCACGCTTCCCGTGTTCTACTATTTTGTGCAAATAAAGATTGATTGGTTGATTGATTGTTTTTTCAACCAGCGTTATTTCGCGATTTTCCTGTATCTGCATAAAACTAAACACACAACTATAATGCTCGATGTTGCGCATCCGACGTTTTTAACTCTCCCTATCTTCCTAAACGTTCGTGTTTGTCCTAACACCAGAAACTGGCATTTTAAAGGTTAAAAACGAGACGTTGCTAATATGGGACGCACACTTTCATGCAAAGCTGACGTCAAGTGACTCAAACAGAAAAACATGCATATTTACAATAATAATAGTAACTTTTCTGGTGAAGGCTCAGCAACCGTTGCATTCGTTTTCGCGCACAGAACGGTGAGTCTCAGAGAAAGCAAGAACGCAGCGTTATTGCCCTCATTTTAACACTGTACACACACATGCAGGCTTGCGCTAATAATGCCTCGAAACCGAAACTCTCGTAGCGTGATTCGTGACTGCCACCCAACCTCGTTGTCACGCCACTTCTGCTAGAAGTCACTCTAAAATTGCCAGTAAACACACAAAAACGACACCGATACAATTATCTTGTAGAATATCACCTTACTTAGTAATAACTGTGTCAATATGCATTACATGTTGCATTTAAGTTAAGAAAAAAACAACATAAAACCTTTTTTAGCCAGAAAAAACTAAATTTCAACGTAAGTCTGGTAACAATGTATTTTTGCCGAATCTTTGCCGAATCTCTAGAAAAATTCGGCAAAAGTTCGGCTTTGCCGAATCCCAAGATTCGGGCGCCGAGCTTCGATTCGGCAAAAGTTCGGCCCATCACTAGTTATAACTGAAAGAATCTATTCCTGGTCGATCGAAGTCCAAACACTGCTAAAATTTGAGAGAAAGTCAAACTAGAGCACTACAGAACTTATTGACAAGACCGACCAAAACCGATGTCACAATACGTGCAGGTGACAGCACATTCGTCGTCCCAAAGCAATGAAGCACAATTTCAGCGAAAGCATTAAATAGTACCCAGTTGAAGCAGTGTTATGAAACGAGATGTTGACTGTTTACCATGTCCCTCCATTTGCCTCCAACTCGCGGCGTATCTCGAGCCATTAAAAACGAACGAGAAAATTTGCGGTCTGGGATCACCTGCTGATCTTGAGCACGAGATCTCTGCCGTCCTCGTTGGCTGCAATGTACACATCTGGAACGTGAAACGGAAAACCGTAAGCACGTTGCCTGGCACCGCTGTGGAGGCAATCCTCCGCCAACTGACCCGACTCCTTGCCGACACCGATCTGGTTACCGACGGAGTAGACCAGGCCCTGAGAGCACAGGGTCTTCAGAGCCAAATAGTCGTAGCCTGTGTTTGTCAGGCGGAAGCCGTCGTCTGTGAGAGCAGAAAAATTAATAACCGCTTTATTTATTGCGTAAGTGTGGTGTGGGAGCTGAGGAAAAAAGCTGCCCAAGCAGCTTGACTGGTCTTCGGCCCCCTCAAGTACAAAACAATGATAAGAATGAAAAAAAAAGAATAAAAAAGAACGCAAGAAATATACAGTATAAGGTCACCATAAAAACAACAAAAACTACCAGCAATAGGCAACAGTGACATTAGCCTACATTTAAAGGGATAGTGCAACGAAATTCAAACGCCTATTTTATTGTCTTAATGTCAACTACGTTCTGGCCACACCACGGAGACACCAATTTCTTCGCTCGAAAAGACACCAAAACATTATTTAAAAAGAGAAAACCGAATGTCATTACGTCACCCTGAAATGAGGAGCAGAGCCGCTCAGCTGAAAAAGGGCGGCAAGTTGCTCCTAGTCGCAAGCCCTCTCGAACTTGGCTGAACAGGACTTCTCTCCTGTGCCCAGGGACTCAAACCGAAAAATATAATGTTTCGAGTTACAGTTACCGCTTTCCTGCTGATATCGTTTTTTTTATGGTTTCAGTTTTTACGGTCTTGGCTACCAGTTACATCGTTCCTAAAAACCAGTTTTTTCAATTTCTCCAATAATTTGTTTTATTAAAATGTTAGACAGCCACTTTATAATACGCGGTTTAAAATAGTCCCATATATCTAACAACGGGACATCTCACAATAACAAGAACTCTAAAACGTCTTCCGGTACTTAGTGGTCAAAAGTTGCACACGTCTCTAGCTCCAACACTTGTTCACAACATTTATTTGCATTATATAATTCGATACCCAAGCATGCATGTTACCCGCTACTCGGAGATCATGCATTCTATACAACAAAAATAAACATTGCTACTTTGTTGTTCGGCAACGTTTGTAAACCCTCAGAAAGTTCCCACTGTGTGCTGGAAGAACCGTTCGCACCTCCTCGTCACTATACATGGTATTCGGACCATTACTGGTTGCCATGACAGGGAGCCAAGAACACTTCCGGGTTCGGGTGTTGTTGCATACCTCTAAAAGGCAACATCACCACTATGTTACGTGTGTTCCGCAATCAAATCTGTCTTTTGTAACGTTTTCAGCGTCCACTGGCTTCTTGAAGTGCTGTATGTTTCGCAATTGACTGGGCAACTTTGCTATAGCGGATCTTCAGCGAAATAAAAGATGCTGCGAGCTCGCGACCGTTGAGCGCGATGTCTGTTAACGCGAGAGTCGATTTCACGCTCAACACTAGGATCGCCTAATTTTGAAATCAAAGATGCACACAACCGACCCTTTCGGACAGCAAAGAAACTTGATAGAACGAATCACACTTGAGTTCTTGCACAAATGAAGGATTGATTGAAATATTAAATTAATATTTGCCCAAATATAACTTTATATTTTAGCAAGAACAGCTTTTCATAACACAGACCCTTGACAAAGAACAACTTGGTACTGCATGAAATATTTAATTAAAAGAATAGTGTTTATCATTCATTTTTTTTTTCAATCTTAAAGCAGAATATTTACTGAGGTTAATTTTCGGGTGTATGCGAGCTTGTAAACAGGCGGTTTATGTGAGAGTCCTTACTCCAGCAAAAACCCACAGACAAACTAAAAAAAGGAATAAAGAACGAACGTCAATTTTGCAAGTTTATATCAGCAGAGGACTTCAGATATTTTCACATGGAACCAAACAGGGGGTTTGGTTCCACGTCAATTTCAGAAACACCAGTTTCAAGGTTCGAGAGCCAGATTTCTTTTTTTAGCATTTTCAGCATGCAATAAAGCATCTGTTTGTGACACGATTAAAGCAAGACATGAAACATGGCATGAAACCACTCGATTTTATTACTCTGCCACGCCGTCAAACAACACAGTGCAGGTGTATGTCTGCACAAACAGAACACTTCAAACAAATGGGCTATGTCCCCGGGAGTAACAATAATATTCCTTGGAGAAGGGGAACAAAGGGGACAAAGGACGAACACCAATCTCTAAACACAGCTAGGTGACTGGTGCGCGACTGAAAAAATCCGCCTGGTGCTGGTATTGAATCAGGGATCTCTACATTTTCAGTGGAGCGCTCTTCCAACTCAACTAACCAGGAGTTAGATGTCAGTAGAGCAAATGGGTTTTATCAGCTGCCATCAGTCTAACACCAACAAGAATGAACTGCCTGCATTTTAAGATTTGGATTATAATGCAATTAATGCAAAGGTCCAAGCAAGCTAGACAAGAATGACAATAATCCCTGGAGAAGGGATTATTATTGTCTAACTCCTGGTTAGCTCAGTTGGTAGAGCGCTCCACTGGAAATGGAAAGGTCCCTGCTTCGATACCAGGACCAGGCGGATTTCTCCGGTCGCGCACCAATCACGTGGCTGTGTTTGGAGATTTGTGTTTGTCCTTTGCCACTCTTCTCTAAGGATTATTATTGTCATTTTTGTCCAGCTCGCTTGCACCTTTGCATTAATTGCGTTATAATCCCCAGGAGTGTCGCGTGATCCTAACTAGTCAGACGTGAAACTAGTTTTCTTACCTTATTACCTGGGTTCTAGAATCTAAAATTGCCTTTTGACGCTCAACGTCTGCAACTCTATCCACGTGAACATCATTCACGAGATTGCCTTGATAGATCAACGTTGTCACAATCAGGGTTGTAAAAGTTACTTCAAAAATGTGCCTAAGATACAGTTACAGTTACTCATACGAAAAGGTACCCACGTACCTACCTAGATACTCGCTTAAAAATGTACCTAGCTGCAGGTACAATTACTTCAAAGATACTTTCTTTATTTATTTTCCCCAAATTCGTCAGAACATGTATTGGAATTAAAGCTTTTCATACTAAGGATAGACACAAAAAAGAGTTCGAAAAATGTTCTTTATTGGTGCCAGTGCGATGTTTACACCGAAGTGGAGTCCTCACGTGCCTTTTTCCCACAATCCAATTGGTTCACCGAGGCCACAGCTTCCACTGTTTACAATGTCACGCCGAAACTGCCGAAACTCGCTTGTTGACGTTCTTGCCCCTGCAGAGCCGGTGCTGACGTCGACGGGCCAAGAAGACCGGCCGCATGAAGAAACGCATGACTCGAGTGCATATGTACCTAGCCTTTGCGACAACAAACAAAAAACTAAAAGTTTCCTCATGTTTTTATTTTTTTTTTTGTGAGTTGAAAGAAAATTGAGTTTTTTTTTTTTTCTGAACTTTTTCAGTTTTGATAATTGCAAAATTTGAGCCCTATTTATTGAGTGGAAACTGTATTATATACGCGATGTTACATTTCCTTACGATTGTAATTATAATTTATTTTAAATTATATTTTATATTGTATTTATGGCAGAACAGAGCCACCACCAGGAGAATATACAGGCAACAGAAACTGCGCACATCTTTCAAGTTATCTCCTCCCTTGTATAGCTGTCAGAGGAGCTTCAAACACGCAATGAAGTCGATTTTGGTTTGAGATAAAGGAAGCAGGTCGCTATTTTCCCTAAACGGAGTTCCGAAGCGGTTCAATAAATTGGTGTTGCTAGAACGGCATCGCTACATCGCTAATCAACCGTTCGCTCAAAGGAACGCCGCCATTCGCTTAAGTGCCGTTCGATGAAACATCATGAGCGGGGGCTTCGTTCGCTAAAACGTCGTTCGATCAAGTCAGTGCCTCCCAGGCCGTACCCAACTCAACGTTAGTCACGGCACATGGTAGTGTGTTAATACTTCAAGATTTATAGTTTTTACCTTTTTGACAAAGTTAATAGAAAAATATCCATAAAAAGTAACTTCACTTAGTTACAAGTTACTGGAAAATGTACCTCAGATACAGATACCGAGAAATGAAAGTACCTAGGTTTGTACCTCATGGTACAACCAAAGTACCTAGATACAGATTTCCAGTTACTTGTACCTAGGTACTTTACAACCCTGGTCACAATCACCAACATCTCCACTCGTCGTCAAAATCGCTCCGCTTGTTTTTTTTTGTTTTTTTTTTTTGGAGAACGAGCAGAGCAATTGTACATACTGCGACATCTTTGTCCCAATCACGATATCTCTACTCATCGTCAAAAATGCATTACTCAATTTTTCCGGGGCACGATCGAGCACGAGTGGCACAATTCTTCACAACCTCCTTCAACTACGTCCAACAGGTGTAGCGTAGTTTCGCTTTGGCTAGGTCGAACACTCACGGCGACGACGTGCGTTTAACGAAGCAATGTAGAGCTTGCACACGCGCTTTCGTGCACGAAAAACATGAAACAATTACATGTCCCGGCTGATTTGTGGGCGTCTAATTTCGTAAAATGTCACATATGTACACAAGCTTCCACTGGAACTTCAGGTATGACCAAGTAACTTTCACCACGGAGGCCGAATAAAACAGGATGCGGTGATTTTTCTTGGTGCCGTATGATCCAGAAACACACAATGATCTATCTTACGTCCTGTTTTCGATGTTCTGCCTACAAAAACTTAAGAGGTGCACGTGCTCGTGGAAACATACGCAAGAAGCTGGTCAACAGGAAGTTATCTCGGCCACAGGAAGTTCCGCCATTACTTGTTTATGTTTATCTTGGAATCCTATGCATAGTTTGTTGTGATTGTAGGAGTGTGGCAGATTTAGAAATAGAAACTTTTCATTATAAACTCGACCAATGATTTAACTTTTGAACGAAAATATGTTACGAGGTGCACCATTCGCTGGCGCTAACTCTGTCAAATGGCCACGACCACAGATCTCTGACAATTGCTGGAATGCGCTTCCCCGCTCCGCGAGTGAGGGCCACCAGACGGCCATCTTGCATGTCGAAAAATCGCCTTTTGGAGCATTGCGGAGGCCTTCGCATTAAGTTCGGGATCGTCCAGATGTTCCGGCGAGTAGCTATGAATAAAGGGGAATAAAAAAATCTATGGTTGCTACTATACACTATTAACTATTGCTATGTTCCAAATCTATTTGAATGGATCACATGGCAACACAAATAGAGCAACGCTGTGAAGCAAAATACGTTTTTGAACACAAAAATCTGAATCGGCGAATTTTAAATTTTTTGAAACGCAACCTATATGGTTGTGTGTATTCTGTCACCATACCCGCCACCGTACTTCCATTCCTCTGTTCTGTCGCCACTGAATCAAGCTTGCTTCTGGACCGCGAGTGCCGCAAGTTACAAATATAGTCCTCATAGTAAAGTAAAACGCTGCTCCAGAGGCACATACGTTTTCACGCACATTGCATTTGCAAAACACGTCCACACAGCGTCGATTCTTGATCGGCATCTAAGCATTCGAAAGCACGGAGACACAGCACTTCGGCGTGCCAAGGAAGCTTTGATCACACTGCAGAGACCGGCAAAACTTGCTATCGACGGGTTGTGTTTTTTTCTTGCGGTGCTGCACTTTCGTAAAAATATTCACGTGTTCTCAAAAGCAAGTCTCACCGTTTACGCAAGGTTTAAAAAAACTTCTTCGGCGAATGACGACAAACGAAAAGAAACCGTGTCTTCAGCTCGCTCCCTTCCTAATGCTCCAAAAAAGTGATTTTCGACATGCAAGGTGGCCGTCCGGTGACTGCACTTGCGACTGCAGCGACCAAGAGGGATGAGATCAGTGGACACGACATTTCAAGATTCCTCCTCAAAGTTATTCTTGAGAAAAACTAATATATTTTTTTATTTGTTTGGCTACTATCGGTTTTGTTTTACGGCTACGGTTTAGGTCCCTCCATGCAACTCCTGCGGGGAGTGGGGAAGGGCAACTAAAATGGCCAGGTTGTAATGCACCGACAACTCCAAGTGGCGAAGCTCACAACCATGACAGCTTTCATGTAGCCTTGACGTGAATAAAAACATGATGTCACAAATGCGATGCACCTCGGGAGCTCTTCGAAAAGCACTACAACTTTGCCATTTTAGCCGCCATTCCCCGCTCCCCGCAGGGGTTGAATAAGCGCGGGAGAGAAAGGAAATCGGTACGGCCAAGTTGACAGGGATGGCGTGGCACGCAGCTTGCTGCCGTACTTTCGCCAAGCAGTGCTGCTTCAAAGTTCAGAGTGACGTAACGACATTTGGTTTATCCCTGTTTAAAAATGTTTTGGTGTCTTTTCGAGCAAAAAAAATTGTGGTCTCCGTGGGGTGGCCAGAACGTGGTTGACGTTCAGATAATAAAATAGGTGCTAGAATTTAAGATAAAATTAATTGGAAAGCTTGACAAAACTAAGAAAAACGAAGAATTCAACAAAATTATTTTTAACATATCTCAGTAGCACAGAATAGGCTACTTCCAAAAATCTCTGCATTCAACACCACACGCATAGCATTATGGGGCATCTTTGGCCATAGAAGGGTGTACTACACCCGACACCGTGACCACTGAGTTCCCAAGATGTTTTGCGCGGCACTAAGCAGCGGCACTATGCTGCTAGAATCGCTTTGACTTTGCAAGAGGTCTATTACATTACAGCGTAGTTTTGCGGCCGAAACACATAAAAAATCCCGCCTTGTCAAAAGTCAAAAGCTCAAATTGGTAGTACGCAGGTTTAGGAGAGGGTAGCTAGAATGCTCTAAAAGGCCGCCACCCAGTGTTTCCACCGTACACAAGTTTTGGGTAAAGTACATCTAAAATGTACTTCGAAGTAAAGTACAAAGTAAATGAGAGGTCATGTACTTCAAGTAGAGTAGCAAGTACACTGGGCGCAATGTACTTGAAGTAAAGTACTATAAATACAATGGACATTCAGAGTAAAGTACAAGCCCTTTTTAACACAATCTTTTAGATGCCCATTCATTTCCCTACGCAGTGTTTTTGTCTTGTTTCTGTAAATTGGTATTCCGCTGCCAATGGCGCAATCAGAAGCTGCATCAGGTATTTTCGGGAATGGTGGCGAATACTGAATAAAGTCAAGTGGCTACAAAGTAGTTGTTTTACTCTCACTGACAAACAATCTAACATAATCAACTTATAAGGCACCTTTTGGTTAGAAAAGTATCATTTCGCTACACAAATTTTAACAAGACCAAATTTGGAGAATGTACTTTGAAACTGGAAGTTGTACTTTCCTGGAAAGTACCAGAAAAAATACTTTAAGTAAAGTGTGATTACATACTCGGAGAATGTACTTCAAGTGAAGTACAAGTTTTCTAAACCTACTTAAGTAGTACTTTAAATACAATGTACTTAAAGTACTTCCCAACACTTGTAGATGGGCAGTTTGGCCAGTACAGAATCACTGTTAACCAACAGCTTTTAACAAGTGTCACCCAGTGGTGATTGCACAACCACACACCAGTACCTTTTGCTAAACTATCTAAGCACCAAGGTGCACGCTTTGAGTGTGGCTACGTGCACTGCATGTAGCAACGTCTACAGCAGTAAGTGTTTTAAAGAAGAAAAATAATACAACAGATGACACTGTGCACTTGCATACGTAAAACCTTATTTTCATCATTTACGTAGAATCTCTCGCACAAAGTAAGGCCAGCGCGTGCAGTGCGTCCTAGCAAGGTTCCCAGCCTTGGGTAATTTGGAGAAAGATAGATGCAGGGCTTGAACCTAAAATCCCTGCATACAGGAGTGTGCACACAAGAATCTGGCATAGGATCCGTGGGTCCTGCAACACGAGCTTCTTTCACCTGAACTCCGAGCACCAGTGCGCAAACACACTGGTGTTCGCGCCCTGGTACAGTGCGGTTGCCCTCAGCAACCACGCAGCCCAGCAGCCCGGACAGCAAGGCATGGTTCTTCGTGGTTGCCTCGAGCTGTAGCACTGTGGCGACAGCTGCCTCCCGACCTCACACAAACATTTCCCCGATTGCCACGAGCTTGGACCTATCCTGAAGGCTGTACAGCACGCCTGATAGATTCTGAGAGTACCCCCCCCCCCCCCTTCCCTTTTTCTATCTTTTTTTAAAAACTTTAGTTTAGTTTTGCACGTGTGTGTGCAATAATAAGCTCCAGGTTGGGACCGCATGCCTTCGTGGTATGGACATCATTGCCTTTTGCGACCCTGTGCACCAGGATCAACCCTCCAAAGTATAAATAAAGTATTGTTATTATTACTCGACCGGAACACAATTGGGCCAACACTAAAGTTACCATACGGGTTCAGAAAAAAAAAAAAAGGGGGAATATCAGCAATACTGCACCAACCAAATTTCTCAAAGTTTAGAAGCTGAGGACAGGCTACCGTGGTGTACGACGTAGATAAAAGTAACAGCAATACTGTGCGTGCCCAGAACACAGTCGTAGTACCTGCAACTAAGCGCGGCGCAATCTCCGACGGCGAGCACTTACACCTTTTGCCACGCTCGTACGAGAGTAGCTTCTGCTTGCAGAGATCACGAAGGTGCTTGTGGCATCCGCCGTGCTTGAGGTTGGCGATCGAAGCGACCAGGGGTCCTGGCACCAACTCGTGGTTCTTCATGCCCATCTCGACCTTGCCGAGGATTGAAAGAAAATTAGGAATCCACATTGTACCACGTTAACTTCGCGGGTTCCAGAAATGTCGCTCACCGATGTCAGAACTCTGAAATCCTCGGACGTCATGTAGCGCAGCATGGTGAGATTTAGCTTTCCCATGATCGAGCTACCCTTTGGAGCTGCTTTAAGTTCACCTAGCTCGGGACATTTAACGCAATCGAGGACCGCAAAAGACTTTGTGAGACGTCAACATCAATAAACACGGCCAAACATGCCCTATCGCTCACCACCACGTGAATAGCGAGCGTCGTGCGTCGTCGTCGTCGTAAATCCATCGCGTTGGATTGGATAGTCTATTTGAACAGCGAACAGTCGACTATGTACTATGTAACCACCGAAAAAGAAAACCAAAAAACCGCTACAGATAAACTTCAATGAGTAATCCAATATAATTCAATAAATACTAATAAATATTTCTACAAATTTTAATTTTTATTAGAGGTGAAGTACAAACGAGATAACAATTTTTGATCATTGATCGAAACCGAAACCACCGAAATGGGTAATTGATTTTGAAAATGGCGGTGAGCTGTTCTTTTTAGTGTCCTTGCGGTTCCGCTCTTTCGATGCATCCGTTTCCTATCGTGCTGCCTCGTAACCCTGCCAAACAGACCTGACCGCTCAGGATGCAAAACAAGCGCGTAATCTTCAAGTCCAGGCCGGGGACGGACGGTGAACCTCAAGCCCACCACTTCGGTGTCGAGACGTGCATCACGCCCAGCCAGATCCCCGAGGGCAACGTCCTGGTCCGAAGCGTGTACCTTTCCATCGACCCGGCCTTGCGCTGCCGCATGAACGCTCACACCGGAGTTCACTACCTAACCCCGTGGGCCCTTGGCGAATGCGTCGAAGGCCTGGGTGGCGTCGGCGTCGTCGAAACATCTCGATTCGATGGCCTCTCCAAAGGAGACGTCGTCTGCAGGGCTCTGTCCTGGCCGTGGCAGATCTACTTCGACACTCCGGGCGACTCTCTGGAGAAGATCGACGTCGAGGCTCTCGGAGGCGACGTGTCTCTCGTGCTGAGCTGCCTGGGCCTGACGGGCCTTACGGCCTTGCTGGGCCTACGTGAGAAAGGAGGCATCAAGCCCGGGACTGGCCAGACGTGCGTGGTGTCCGCGGCTGCAGGATCGTGCGGCTCGCTCGCGGGTCAAATCGCCAAGCTGGACGGCTGCGCCAGGGTCGTGGGTATCTGCGGAAGCCAGGCCAAGTGCACGTTTCTCCTGGAGACACTCAAATTCGACGCGGCCATCAACTACAAGACCGAGGACGTCGATAAGAGGATCCAGGAGACGTGTCCTACTGGTGTTCAGGTGAGGTCAGCGGATGGAGAAAAGTATTATCTCCGTGTAATACTGTAGATCATTTGCTAAATCCCCCAAGCGTCCCAGCCCACACTCGAGGGAATCATGGGAACGGTGTTCCTTCAGCTCCCTAGTGATCGGTAATTTGGGCCATTTCCAGCGGTTGCCTTATACACGAACCAACGAGGTAGAGGGGCTTAGAGCGATAAACCGGGGTTCCGGTCCGCACTCGAAAGTGACCCCATAAGGCGGCTGCCATTGTACGCAAATTTGACCACTCGCCACATGACCAAACCAAATACGTGACGTCACAGGAAAGATGGCAGCGCCCAGTCAGCGGCTGGTCCCAGCTGGGCCGGAGCTTGTCGGATGCGTTGTTTGTTGTCGTTCGTGTCGGCGAGTTGATTTCAGACGCGGAAACCGCTCATATGAGGCCTGGTCGAAAGCGACTTCAGAGTTCAGCGCGTGTGTCGGACGTAGGTATAACGTGAACAGAAGGAGGAACGGGTGTGCATTTCGCTGGTGACCGACGGGGATATTGCCACGAAAGAGACAATCGGCCCTACGTTGCTCGGACCTCGGATTGATTCGGATACGCGTAAGTAAATTTTAAAGCGACGTTTCTGTGCTCTCGTTGACCATCGGAATCTTCGAGGTCTGCAGTAAGCGTGTGCAATATGTTTGGATCACGCAGTTTAGCGACGGAAATTGCGTGAGTCGTACTTGGCAGTGTCCGCAATCTTGGTGCCGCTTCGTTCAAATGACCGAAGGCTCACTTTGGTTGTGCGGCGCACTGGAAGCTGCCTTCAAGTGCTTCAAGCTGGTAGTTCTCTGTGCCGTGCCTTAGGTGATGCTATGCTGCTTCCTAAATTGTTATGAGGCGTGGACGATGCACTTTCACGGAGCACGGGTGTTGCAGTTATTCCGCTTGTCTGTCGCGCGTTTCAGGCGACTACAAGTTTCATCAACATTCGGTGCCGCGAATTGCAAGCTGTATGGGCATTTCATGCGCGTGTTACCTACCCAGTCACACCCGTTCACGTCGCTCTGCAGACGACAGTCTGCAGTGACTCATTACCAGAAAAGTGGTTCCACATCCGTTTCAGTTCAGTTCGTCCATGGCAGGTCGCCAAACCCCGAAGGAGAGGATTTATTCGAACAGAATGCCTCTAAAACAGTGCAGCTTTTAGTGGTCAGGATAGACTCTCTTCTGTCTGTTTTGTTATATTGTCACAGATGCTTGCTCCAGTCCTATTTTCTATCAATATTTACTATTCTGGAAAGTTCCAGGCCATGCTCAGCTGTCATCGTATGTTCTGGTGGAGGTGCTGCACACTTTACCCATAGCCCCTTCACTCTGTGTGGGCCCTGGCGGCCTCCTCAGCCGAGTTGCCCGATAACAATTAAGACACGGGTAGCGGATTATCCCGCGTCCTAAACGCCAGCGAGGCCGTCAACTAAAGTCCTATCCCAAGCCCGGCAGAAAAACCGCAAGACGCAGCGGAGTACCGCAGGCGGAACCGCGGAAATGCACCACGAAGAACCTGAAAATCCGAGCAAGTCGCTGCTGCCAGCAGGAACCACCAGAGTTCGGTCTTTTGCCAGAAAAGCCAAGCTGACTAAGCCAGCAATGGCAAACCTGTAACAACGAACCGCGTCCGCTCCCATCATCGATATGCATGCCCGTCGCACCTCGCCACTTCTGATGCCCTTTCACGCAGAGTGTATGAGACGTCCGAGGGCTGGATTGAAATATATGACCGTGTCGCCATCACAGTAGGTAGATGGACAACCAGCTCCTGCAAAAGCTATACTTACCGTGGAAGAAACTGCCAGGAACTGGTTTGAGAACAACGAATCCTCCTTGACGTAGTAGGAAGTTTGCAAGATCGGGAAGCTGAAGTGCACGTTCATCAGCCAACATTGGCCGGGAGAGCCGAATTCCGATTCTGTCCAGGATGCGGCGGCCCCACAACAGGCGTCACCGCCTGTCTGGAAGATGTCTTTGCAGGCTTGATCGAGCACCCACGTTAACCCTGATTCTATAGAAGACAAGAAGCTAAAAATCCCATGTCCCTCGTGCGAGGTACAACACCTCCGGCAGCCTTGTCCGCAACTCCACGACAACAGTCGAAGGGTTCCACATCACCGCGGCTTCCAACATTGAATGCCACTGCAGGCCCAGAGCCTGTCACTATCAGCAACTCCCAGCTTGCTACGGCACTCGGGTCGTCCGGCTGCGACTTGACGCCAGCCTCCCAGGCATCCTAACATCACTGGCGTTGTCCGGGCAGAGATCAGGAAGCTACTTCCTGCCATCAGTTGCCCGGCTTTTGTTTTGATTGCCGAGGTTGTTTGGAACAAGTTCGACAGGCTATTCATCTGGAGTCTTCTTGAGCGGCGGCATCTGACGATCCGAGGGCGACTTATGCCACAAAGTCCTGACGACCATCGCCGGCTACCCGTTACTATTCAATGCCGATTCAACGAGACACCCCAACGCCGAAGCATTCATACATGCCCGAGCTTGCTGCATTGATGCAGAAAACTACCAGGAAACTTCGCGGATTAGAAGCCAGCACTGCAGCTTCAGTGCATCAGATATCAGTGGCCGCACGTGACGTATGATTGCAGAGACGGCATCAGTCGGTCAGAGTTGCCACTCGACCAAACTGAACACCGACGTGCCAGGAGCGTCATCCGACAACAAGCAGCACAGGTACTATGACTGAACGCCTGACACGAGACTGTCGCAGAAGAACTCGTTATGGAACCGTTTGCAAAGAACCAATAGTTACGTAATCAAGTGGAAATCAACATATTTGATACACTAACCTAATAAACATATTTCCGCTCGCCTTTATGCCTTCAGAGTCTCTACACAAAGAATTCTGTTCACCGCACATGTTGGAACTTTTGAGTACACTCGCATCTCTGACCTCTCAATGTTAATTAATGGGACATGCCAGACTGGTTGCATTGGGCTGCACTCATTCCACTTCTCCTGAACATATGGCGCATCCGAAAACCAACTCCAGTGATGTGAAAATGTTATTTATTAATTTATTCTCTCCAGGGGCCTTTGTAGGCACTGCAGAGAGGATACTTAAAACTACGCACATACTAATAACATTTGAAGCACACTGCTGTAACTTGTTAATTGCAAAAAACGAACACACCTCTGAGCATCTAGTTTAATGGTATGTGTTCATGCATTGTTATATAGCAGGACACTTTCAATACATATGACACAATAGACCCTTTGCAAAACCCCATCCAAGCAACACAACTGTTGCCATTTTTTTCGATGCAAAGCCCAGTTCACGTTGAAGCGCTAATGCAGCATTTGAGTCTAATAGGCGCTCAGCCGAGTTCACAGTGATGGCGGACATAACATTCTTGTCGAACAAATGCCCAAAGTATGGAGGCCTTAGGCAATTAGAGTAGTAACTACTGTAATTCGTTCCACCACAATTTGGCAAGCAACGAAGGCTGCAGTCTCGGTGAGTCAATATGCATGTTGGAGAGGCACACGACAACATATCATCAGAGTGCTCGTCCAGCACAGATTTGTCACATTCCCTTCACTCCAGATCAATCTGATTGTACGAGGGGGCTAGTGGCGTTGCCTTTTCCAGGTTATGGTAATGACATGAAATATAGGCAGCCCACACTTTCGAAAGAAGTCTATTGAAGAGACCGAAAGGAATGGTAGTCAACATTTTTCAACAAGACTGCTTTTCGGGCAAGGGGTGAACACAAATTTGAATCATCTTGTACAGGTAACTAGAACAAGTAAATAACTGACCGACTAACTACAATGCACTCTTTGATGAAAAAAAGTATTACTACAATAGAAACCCACGAAAGAGAAAAATGTGCAATTAATCTATCGTACACCAAAAATAGCAAGTCGAATAGCACTGAAGCAGGTGCCTGCAACGATTTATTCATCCCCACACTCAGTAAAAACGTCATCCTCGCAGCTGAAAATAAGTGTGCAATTCGCACTCACAAAAAAGGAAGAAAAGCGATCGAATGTAGAATCGTCGACTAGCACAAAAGGTTAAAGATCGCAGGGAGCTTCCTCGCCTAAAAGTTTCTATGGTTATTCGGTGACGCAGGGCTGAAACAACTTCCCCTAGGTCCTCACGCGACGTATACCTTTCGCTTCGATTCTCAGACGTTCAAGCGAACCTAGAAAAATGCGAATATATTATGCTAGGAGTTATAACGTAAACGTAAGCGCGTTATATCGTAAACGTAAAAATCGCAGGAGCTTCCACGCTAAAGGTTGGCTGGGATTATGCGGTTACCTGGGGCTGAAACAATTCCTCCTGGGCCCTACGTCCGACGTCATACATTTCGCGTCGATTGTCAGACATCCCAACATTCAGACAAAGCTAAAAGAAAGCGAAAATTGCATGCTAAAAGCGCTCAAAGTTCTATCGACCCTCAGAACACTATCCGGGAATCCGAGCACCGGTACGGCGATACGGCTGATGCTGTCTCGCAGGTGTTAATATCCAGATGATACATGGCGATCTTGCAGGAAGAGGTAATAAAGTCTCATTTCTTCATATTTTCACATCATACCTGCGTCACCGGGCACGAAGAAAACCGAAGTCGTCGGAAAACAGCTACACATCGCCGGCTACCGCCGCACCGAACAAACTGGCATTCCCCAGCTCTGGGCGCTGCCATCTTACCGGTGACGTCACGGCTCTTGTGAGGTCACGTGACGTGTGGTCACTTTTGCGTAAAAAATGGCGGCAACCGAGAGTGCCACTTCCGAACTTCCGGTTTATCACTCTAAGCCCCTCTACCTCGGTTTGACACGAACTCATCTCCGTTACGTCACGGCGCGGTGGTGGCGCGTCCGGTCGCACTTCCGGTCTGGGGCTGTGGGCGGAAGGCCCCATGTGAGGCGTGTATTCCTGCGTTGTTTTGAAAGGAACCTGACGAAAACATGCTTTTTCGTCAAACCGCCGCGACTTGGGCTGTACTAAAAGAGTCGAAGGAAAGGTTTGAAGATCAGTTTTCATGTTCTCGGTTCGTCCGAGACCGTGGATATGTGCTGTAAAAATGGTAAACCAGACGTTGCCGGATTACAATTGCTTGGGCGGGAAGCACTTTGGGTTGAATTCACGGATACTCGTGGTCATCAGATTTATTCGTTTTGTTCCAACATGAACGCCGGAAAACCGTCAAGTTGTACAGCCCACCTGCGGACTACGTTCAGTGCGTCTTGAAGTTCGAACGGCCGTCTGATCGTTCGGACTGTCGTCTGCTCTTTCAAACGCTTCTGCTTGTCTGCTCTTTCAGACGACACCGGCCCGTAGACGAAATGTTGGCCCGGTACTTGCGATAAGAAGTAAGTGCAGGCCTCAAAAGACTTAAGTTTGATGGTTGGTAAGCAGGCTCCACGTAAACAGTAGATACAAGGAGATGTTGATTATTGTTACCAGCGGCCATCACCGACTTGTTATGCCTGATTCACTTCGTCCGATTCTGCTTGCGATTTTCAGTATCGACGTCGACCATCTCAGTTACGGTTCACGCTTTTGCAGCCCGAGCGACGTTGCGACTGAAAATTGCGAGCAAAATTTCATCATGTGAGTCGAGGCTTTAGCGTACATTCTGCGGCGTCCACGCGGAATTAATCGCCGCATGTCCGATTATTCATGGGAAGTTTTGCGGTGTAACGAGCCTCGTTAATTTCGCTGACGCCGCTCATGTAGTCAGACATTGCCAGGAAGACGTAGAATCGACAATTCGAAAGCGATAAAGGGCAAGGGGACTCACACCGACGCCGACAACATCGCATTTCAATGGTTTGTTCATGGGCGACGGCGAAGCTTGTCGCCCACCCCCACCGCGCATGCGCGGCGCCGGTGGCGATCCGCTAGGGCGCTCCGGGCGCTCCGGTTTGTTTGTAAACATGAGTTGGTGTATAGAGCCACTAAATGAGCTGAGCTTACAGTATCGGCACTTCGTTCCCCGATATTGTTGTGGGTGCGGCCATTTTGGTGTTTGTGCAGTGCAGATGCAGCTGCCGATCGTCATTATTACATTACACATATGCAATCGAGTAAGACCGAGAGAGACCAGACCGGTTTTTAAGCCTCTTGCGACGTCTTGGGACCGGATGCGCTGCAGCGGAGCTGGTCCTAAGACGTCGCAAAAGGCTTAACAGCAGTCTGGAGCTCTCTCGGTCTTGCTCGGTTGCATACGTGTGAATGGCGCTTTAGAATCTGGTGTTAGGAAGCTCATGTAATATTGTTTTGCTTTGTCGCGAACTGTTTAAACATTTGTGGAGGACGGAAAAACGTTTCCTGCAGGCACGTATTCGTGTGGGGGGGGGGGGGGGCCATGGGGCCCGGCCCCCCCCCCGAAATCTTCCATTTTGCTCGAATCCCCTCTTCCCCCTCCCCCTCATACAGCATTTTGTCATGCCCCCCCCCCCCCCCCCCGAAACAAAATCCTGGCTACGTGCCTGGTTTCCTGTGATTTCAGATAAACTTCAGTTAACTGGCAATCACTGACTTTAAGCCACAATATGGCCAAGTATTGTTACTCTGAAGTGCAGCTTATTTAGTGGCACTACCGTAGAATACCGTGCATCCGCTCATACCACATTCAGCGCCCATGCCCAAATTCGTAAGATCTGAGAAAATATGCACAGTACATTTATATGTAGAATTGATGACCGGACAAGCGCCCATCCCCCATTTTTTCATGATTATCTCAAAATTTTGAGTGGGTGCTTGCCCGGTATTTTACGGTGGTTACATAGTATTGAATGTAATTTGTAGTCACCCTGAACAAGCGTCAGTATAGAGCCCAAGGTTTCGTCATATCACTTTTAAAATTTCCCATCAATGTCAGCGTTTTTGATCCTGTGCATGTGATCCACCTTTCAGCCTGGCTGGGCTGCAGAATCTCTTACAATATCATAATTGTCGTGATTGTTGATTTAGCAGGAATCGCTTAAAACGCCTTGAATTCACAACAACCAAAACCAGGATTTAGCTCGGAGTCAGCAGGGCTGTTTATAGCACGTCTTTGAAGCTGTATGAGAATGATAACAATTGAAGAGATTTCTGCACTATATGGATGGATGTTATCGGCTATGCCCTTTGTAACGAGCCGTAGCTTGTGCCACCTAGCCTGAGGAAAGGCTTTCCTCCTCACTCGAATATCCAGTTTCTTTCCCTCTACATCCCTGCAACTATTACCGGGGTGGGGAATGAACCACCAGGCTGACATTTGGGGGATCAGGCTAACACAAATTAAAAAAAGAAAAAAGGAAAGTGCCACCTACCTTCTCCTCACCGCGAAGGAGTCGCCAATTTTCCTCTGATCAACCTTGTTGAAGTTCCTTTCAAAACCCAGACCCACTGAAAGACAGGGTTGAGACTTTTGGTTGGAGCCACGCTAGAGGGAGTCCCAATTTTCCTCTGTCCTCCCTGTCTTCAGTTGTGCTAGTTGCTTTTACCAATTTCATTTCAGTCTTCCCTAGTGACCTTTCACCAATGCTCTAACCTCCTTTTCGTTACCTCAACCCTTTTATGATCCGCCCTTCCATCTTCTCCACTGAAACCTAGGGACCCCTTTACGTATGTTCTCCCCTCAGGGAGGGTAGGTTGCTCTTGCACCCCAAAACTTTTGCACCTCAAAAGCAGGTGTTCCATAGTTTCACCCTCCATTCCAAACAACGAACTGTATATATATATCTTCGAATTTCGCCCTACAAGTCTTCGTTCTTAGTACCGCAGTTCTGGCCTCAAACAGTAAAGAGCTCAGCCGAGAATTATCAAACAAAGTTTATTTCCTTATTTCCTGTCTTTGTAGCCTATACATAGTTGAAGCTGATTCCTCCTGCATACTTCCTTCTCACATCTCTCTCTTCGCATCCTTAACTCTGTTTTCTACTGAGGCATTAGGGTCATTAGTCGAGCCGCCGGGGACCCCTAGGTCTTTCTTAGCAAAAACGACGATGAGCCTATTAACCTGCGGGCTCGTCACCTCCCGGAGCGGTCACGAAGACTTGCCTGCGTCGTCGTGGCGGCAAAGTCGGAAGCGGAGCCGCGACATTCCCGCCTTTGCGTGTCTATCGGGTGCCGACTGTTGGGTGCGGCGTCCTCTACTTCTTCGTGATGCTCCCGGAGCCGGTCGTTTACGCAGCGACCCGTTTGGCCGATGTATTCAGCGCCGCAGGGCATGGGCATGGAAAGATCTGCTCAGTCTTGCACCGGGTGAGCCTGTAGCATACTTTTTGGTGCAGCGGGGCAGAGGGAACCCCTCTCTGTTTACCGACTTGCACAGGTCTTCAAGTTCCAGCCTCGATTTGCGTGGGAAAACTGCACCTGTGTCAAATCTGGAGGCTATGGACTGAAACCGGGGGCCATCGCGTGCAGCTTGAACCGACGTGTTTGTAAAAAGCAAGAAAGAAAAAAAGAGAGCCTCTCGCTTGACATCCGCGAAGCCGTCCTGGTGCCCCCCCCCCCCCCCACACACACACACCAAAATGTCGGGGGACGGAACGGAAGCATCCCATTCTGCGTTGCCTATTGTCAAAGCACTGACATCATTCTTAGTTCTAAACAGAAGTTCGGTATCGTCATTCGCTGAACTGCCTTCATAGATCACATGAACTTCTTGCCCAAGAACTTCTAGCGCATACAATAGACAGTCTGCAAATACGAGTCATCGCAATATCCGGGGTTTGAATGCCGCGTGCAAAGTTTCTCCTTAAACTAATTGCCATGCCGCCTTCGAAGTATGGATCTTGAGGTGACTAGCGTTTGCATCTGTATGCAAATTGTCTTTCGTATGATGTATATATAAGCATGTGACCCTGGCTTTGAACTCACGTTCTGCCAGACACAAGTTCTACGCCTCCCAATGTGCTTTCCTCGCATTAACAAAATATTGTATTATTTTGCATCTGCTATTTCTGTGCACGTGAAAGCGGGCGAAAAAAAAAAAGGGTAGCTCACAGGGGATATTGCCAACACACTGATTACATAACAAAAAATGTGCTCGCTTTTGAAAAAAAAAAAAAAAAGCAGCGAGCTGGAAAGTGCTGGCTTGCACAAATTACACGATAAGCTGCAAGATTGTAAAACTGTGCTGGTGTTCAAAACATCATATGTCCCCATGGTGCTGTATTCCTGCATCTAGTAGCAAAGTACATTTCATAAGAAGTTTTCGATCCTTGCCCAGACACCCGTATGAAGCCGGTGACCCCTTCCAAAACCCTGCAGTACCCAAGTGAAACGAAAACAATAACCCGCCCCTAACAAAAATCGATGCGTTTATGAGAAAAGAAAAAAAAAATATTAACGTACAGAAAGGACGCAATCTTGTATCTTAAATATGACCCCAGCCAAAACACGTTCATAGCTTCTATGAATGACGCGAGAATAGAGTCATAAACAAGTGCATATTCAAAAGGAATATTTTCAAGCGCTGAACGCTTTATAATCCAAACGCGCGCGCGTTGCCGAAATGCACAACGTGCGCAGTGCACAGTGATGTGATTGCTGTGCCAATTGCGCCAAACTGCGCCAAAAGGCTAACCCTGCTACATCCTGCTACATTTTGCCAAAAATATGGGTAACCTGCGCCAAACCTGCAAAAAAGAAAAAAAATTGTCGTTTTTTTTAATTAAAATTAAACTGAGTGCGTGTGTTACTGTGACGCAAGTGGCCGCCCGACACAAAGTACCCTGCACCGATTGTCCATCCGGGCTTGCATGGTTTTCCCGCTGTCTCGCGTTTCACACTCGTCGTCGTGGGTATCGTCTCGATTAAAGGGCTAGTTTCCCCAGGATCGTGTCCGGTACCAAAGAAATGTCGGCACAACACTCTGGTTGCCGCCGTCGCTCATAGATGGCGGCAGCTGCCCAGAGTGTTGTGTTTGCCGGTTGTCTGCTTGCCGCCGTCGCTCATAGATCGCGGCAACCTTTCCAGCCTCGGCAACCAGACAACTGGTTTGCTGCCGTCGCTCATAGATGGCGGCAACATTTCTTCGGGGGAAGAAGAGCGGGAACGAAACGAGCGGCGATGTGCGCAGCAGCAGCGCGAATGGTTCCGCAACCCCCGCGAGGCCGCTGTCGCCTAAAGTTCCACTGCGTCGAGCGCTTCAGATTCGCTTGCGAAAGAAGAGCAGATCGCTCGCCTGGAAAGCCACCGCCGTGAACAGAAGCTACAGCTCCGCTGCTCAGTCTTCGTTCTTCGCCAGAGTGAAAAGGCTGAACGCTTTTTTTTAATATTTTTAACTATAGACGCGGGTGTGTGCGGGCGCTCCGACGCTGGCGTGCCGGGTACCAGCCATGCCGTCATGCTGTGAAACGAAACCACGTTTTTGCTCGGCGGGAGTTAATTTTGAGCTGAAGCACTCGCTCCTGAAAGAAACGGCCGTGGAAAACTATATTTGATCCCTGCCTTCCAGTCACCGTGGTCGCGCGACGTCGGGTGTTGCCGTCCCCATGTCGCTGCAGATATGGCGCTTTCTAAAATGAAACTAAGTACCGCCGCATGTTCATCAACATTCCTCTTTCTTTTTTAATCAATCGTTACTACAAAATTTTCTCTTTAACTCAAGACTGCTCTGTCAAAGGATTGATTGCCTAGGTTTCTCTCGATGGGCCTTCTTTCGAGGGGGACCCCTGTACGTGAAAAATCTGCCGCGAAAGAAAGTTGGTAAAGAAAAGTGAGCTAAAGCAAAGAAGGCAATGTCTGCACGCTGAACCTGCACAGCGCGCTTGTTTGTCTCGAGTTCAGTAGTTGCACAAAGCGCTCCAAGAACATTTTCACCCTGGCTCGCGATGTCTTGCATCGATGCGCTCAGGTTCTTTTTTGGTGTGTTTAGCTTGTACCTTGTTTGCCGGCCTGGCAAGCACGCGCCGCTGGACTGTTTTCTTGTCATATGCTCGACAGTTACATTTTGCATACAATTTTGGGAATCAGTTGGCGACGGAGCGGAGTGGCATGGTTTCGGTTTCGGTTTCGATCGAACAGCTGTTGTCTCCGCTCGCGCGACGAAGCGCGCGCAACTGCAAGCCTACCGAAGTTGCCCTCATGTGCATGCGAACATGATTGCACGACAGAGGCACCAGCCGGGACGTTTGCAATGCGTTGTCTTATGTTTGCTTACTTTTGACAAAAATCTGGCACGTCGGGAACCAGTAAAACGGTGGCAAGCGGTTTTTCGGACTTGCTCGGCAATGCTTACAGCACTGTACACTTGTGGGATGTCTCAGCAGTAAAAACACAAGCAGGGAGTTCTGTCGTCACATCAGAACACAACACAACACAGAGTGCCCTTTGTTTGTACTGCATTTAAAACGAATATTTTTATTTTTCTGCGAATATTTGCTCGAAAGGCCACATTTGCTGCTCCAAAACACTGTTTTGGCTGCTCCGAAAGCTGCTCCAAGATGACTTAGGCCAATCACATCACTGCGATCTACGAAAACTCCTTACTCTTGTCCCACTTGCGCGCAAACAGTCCCCTACTACCGCAACCGTAGGATGTAAGTTTTTTTTTTCTCTCGTATCTACCACACTCTGGTCTGGCTTTAACAGGGTTGACAGTACTCTAAAATAAAGATGAATAAGATCCTCGAGTAATACAGTGTAATACGGCTGTTAGTCCAGCAGCTTGCTCTCCCTTTCGCCTCCTGGTGGCGCCGAGCAAAATTAAGGCAGCGGTATACTGTACTTGGTAAATCGTGTTAATTATGACTAAGTAGGATTTATTATGGCTAAGTGTGCGTCTGTATGCCTTGCCTGCTTATATGTATGCTTTATGTTGTCTTGGCCTGCGTGTAACGGCTTTTCGTTACACTCTAACGTAACGTTTTTTGTTTTTTTTGGCACTGCTTTCCAGCCCATGAACACGGTTGTCTTAGGTATTGCTCGGGATCAGAGAGTAGGTGTTTGGAATTTTGGGTGAATGAATCCGTTGTTCCCCCTAAAAGCAATGTGTGTGTTTGTATGTCGAGGTCTTTTAAGTTTGCTGACTTCTTTAGACAAACAATAAACTTACGTCAAGCCGACAAAGAGCACGATTTATTTTACTTTTATTATTTAATTACATCTAAGGGCCCCAACAAAGGTATTGCATAGCATGGGGCATACTAACACTGTTCTTAAGTATTCGTAATGCTAGCGCAATAATGTACGATAGACACATTAAAAAAGAAACACGATTAGTTACAGGAAACAAAAGGACACGGCAGTGCAGCCTCACGTGACAGAATGAAAGCCAAGATCTCTTCGCAGGTGTACTTCGACAACGTGGGCGGCCCAATCAGCGACGCCGTCATCCGCCACATGACCCCGGACTCGAACGTGGTGCTCTGCGGACAGATCTCCGCG
Organism: Ixodes ricinus; assembly: GCA_037355805.1. Classification (NCBI taxonomy): domain Eukaryota; kingdom Metazoa; phylum Arthropoda; class Arachnida; order Ixodida; family Ixodidae; genus Ixodes; species Ixodes ricinus. The sequence goes on along the minus strand of JAZHYW010007275.1, from coordinate 11,416 downwards.
TACAACAAGGACGTGCCTTACCCTCCGCCGGTCGGTCCCGGTGTCCAGAAGGTCATGGACGAGCGCCGCATCAAGAGGGAGCGCTTCCTCGTGCTCCGCCACGAAGACAAGTTTCAGAAGTCCCTGGCCCAGCTGTCCGAGTGGCTGAAGAGCGGCAAGCTGACGGTCCGCCAGACGGTCGAGCGGGGGCTGGAGAACGCGCCCAGGGCTTTCGTCAGCATGATGAACGGCGGCAACATCGGCAAGCAGGTGGTCCTCGTGAGCGAGCTCGCTAATGACGCGGCAGCGTAGAATCTTCTCGACGATATCATCCGGCTGAAATATGTGATAGCGGTGGTGCTATCGGGGACTGAGCGTTGTGTTGTACTCACTCCCCTTGGGACATTGAAACTAGGGACCAGGAAAACGAAGCGAGCCTTCTTTGGGATACATAGCGAAATATATGTTTGAGCTAGCTATAAGGAATACTATAAACGATTGCCGACATTTTGAATCTGAAGTTCTGGCGCGATGCCAGTTCGGTTGGAGGGCATTTACAGGTTTGAGAATGTGTTTCTCCCTTTCTTAAGAAATAAAAATAAAAACATACCTCCTAACATTTTTCGCGATATTGTGTTTTTCATAAGTATGCGCGAATTACTTAGCTTGTCGAAAAACAAACCCGATGATGGTGGTGGTGAAAAACTTTTATTCAATAAAGGGAGAGTTTGCAGGCCAAAATGGCCCTTTACATAAATGGAGTCCTTCGGGACCCCGCTGGACAAAGCCGCTACCCGCGCCCGTTGGACTAGAGCCCTTTGAGACTCCAGCCCCGAGCATTGGAGTATAGGACTGCCTCCCATAAACCCGATGAAGCATACGATAGTGATATGCCTTAAATTTGTGACTCCGATGAACAAAAAAAGAAAACGAGATCACAACATCCAGTCATCCTCGCCCCTGCGCTTGTGGGCGATGGCTGTGACGCACCGGCTCACCTATCCTTTCATTCCCTAATTACTTTTATAATTCATACGTGTTCATAGTGCGATTCCTGTCAAGTTTACACACCCAGAAAGAAAAGCTCAAAAGGTTTCTCTCTTTCAACGTGGCAGGTTTACCAGAGGCCATCAACGCCTCTATCACGGCACGAAAAAACTTTTCGGCTACCCATGCTTCCGAGTCCTCACGTCGCGCCATGGCGTTGGCTGTGGCAACGTTACTAGAACAACTCAGTTGGGAAATGCCATAGAGCGTGTTTGGAAGAGTGGCTCCGATCCGTACTCGAGAACCGAACTAAAGGCGATCGCAACACCGCCATTTTTCCCGCAGTGGCCACTCCGGGAACTGCAAGGCTGCACGTGTCGGTTCAGGTTGAGTCGCGCAAGGGCCGGTGGCGCCACCTCGCAACGCCGTTTCGCAGTAACTATATAAATCAACTTTCATGTTTTGACTCATCCCTAAAGGGTGGCGCTGTTATCGTATTTAGTTCGGTCTCGGGAGACGTGAGCGGTCTGGGTTTAAAGGGTCAATTCTCCTACTGAATATTTTAGTTGCGTTGACTGTGGCACGCAACGTACGCAGACACTTCGCTCTTCCGGAAACGGGTTTCTGCTCATGCTCATATACCGACAGGTCACAGCTGCCGCGGGCAAAAGCGCGTCTTTATCGTTTAAAAACTTTGAGCCCTTGAGCAACGTGTACACCACTTCTCAAAACACGGCGTGGTATAGCCCCAACCACGTGACGCGCGTCGGCCAATGGACGGGATGCCGTCGACCGCTTCCGCCAATCGACATCGCCGACTGGACGCCATCTTGGTTCTTGCGCAACCGGGAAACACGAACGAAGCGCGAGCGCCGAGTTGGCGCAGCGTTCGGAAGAAAAAGGTAAGCAAGGTAACGCGAGACCCTTCAAAACACACGGCTGCTGCTTTGAGAGAGACAACTGGGGCCGAGATAAAAAAGCGCTCGATAAGATACGCACCGTCGAACCTTGGAACTGACGTTCACGCGGGAGCAGGCAACTGCGCCGCCGAGCCGCTCGCCGATCAAAGGCGGAATCGTCGACGCCGGCGTTCTGTGGCGACGGTAACGCTCGCCCACGACCAGTAGTACACCATGAACGTCGGAATAGGCCTGGTTGCTGTGACGCTCGCTCTGCTGCTGGCCGCTGATGCGGCCGGGGAAGGCCACACCGTGAGTACGCACGCGATGCGTGTTGTCCACTTGTAACCACGTCACGTATACCCATGCGGGCAATATGAGCTGACACGCCCGCCCTTTTTCTGCGTCTCCGGTCCCATGCACGAGCTCTAGTATCCCTCAGTTAGTCCGAAGTATGGGACCTGAACATCGCATTCCAATCCGGACCATCTCTCAAAAACAGCCTGGTAGTACGCCAAAACAGCACGAATGACCGTTGCAGCTCATATTGTCCGCGATAGTATAGTGTGCAACTAACAGAGTGAAGAATCTGAGCGACCTTTCTGGGTGTCACTTGACGAGAGAGTCAATTTGACACCTTTTTGGGTGTCGCTTGACTCCTTTGTTTCGAGGGAGTCAAGTGACACCCCAAAAAGAGTTACAATAACGCCTTTTTTAAACCGCTTTCCTCCCTCCGCTAAGTCCGCGACGAGGAGGCCGCTACTGCGCCTGCGCGCCGCTAGCCTGAGCTGAAGAAACCCGGATCATCTTGTAGCAGGTTGCGGAGAGCGTTGCGGGACGGCGGAAACGATCTACGAAACCTTCCTATCATCGCCCGATTTATGTTTCGATCGCGCAGATTTGAGGGCAGCAGGTTAGAGCTATATACGATGACGCGACGCTCTGAGGGTGACGAAATTATTTTTCAAAGATCCGACCGACACAGGAACGGATCTCGCGGCGTGTGAGTTCTCGCACTGATTGAGCGCCGCCATTGGTGAGATATTGCGCCAGACAGCTCGAAGAGCCGGACAGATGATAAAGCCAACATAACATACCGGTATTTGGCCGACAGGAAGCAGTTATCGGGGTATGGGCGCTTTATCTTCGGCAAAAAAAGGGAGACGTCTCTCGAAGAAAACGGAGAAAACAATCACCGCAGAGAGGAATCCGGAGGCAGGCCAAAGACCCCCTTTTTTCCTCGGCCAGTCAGCGAAGTCATGGTGTTCGTCTATATAGGGTAGCTAAAAGATTGGCACAATGCGCTTTTGCGGGATGACGCGCAACGAACGGGTGGAGCGTTTTATCTAATCTCTTTCGAACTCGGTAATGGCCGACGCTTTGATGGGAGGAAAATGTCGATGGAACCCAAGACTTCATTCGTGAGCGACGCGGGCGGCCCGACGTCGCCAAAAATATGGTCAGAGAGGAAGCATGGAAAATGCACCACTCGGTGGATGCGACACTGCGCGCCCAGCAGCTATATATATAGCGCGAATACGAGAGCTTCGATGCCCCCGTTCGTATCGGAGGCAGTGAAGACATGCCCCCGAGACAAACGGGGGCTCATGCTGGGAAAGAATGAGAAATAAAAATATAAGAAAACAACATCTAAGGATATGGATCGAGAAGTCCTCCGTGTTTACTCCTAAGCTGGGTCTGCAGTTGGCCCATTCGTATACGTGTCGATCCTTCGCCACATGATCACGCCCTCGCCCACGTCCTCCCGTGTTGGGTCAGCGTGATGAGAGGAGGCGGCTGATTGGTCCGCACAAACACTACGGTGTCGCACAAACTAACGCTGTTTCCCCCGGATTACGTTGGTCAGGTCGGCATGCAAATCGTGAATTAGATCTAAGAAAAAAATATAACAATAATTTCAAACACGTCATTTTTATCGTTAAGATTTGGAGAAAGAGAACTCACGTGCGTATCCGGCGGTTTTGTCCGAGTAAAAAAAGGACGTGTCTGTGGTAAGTTTCGTATACGAGAGCGCACGAAGCGGTCCCCGCGCTATTGATGACCGGTCTCGATGTGATGCCGCCTCAGCACACGACGAGAAACAAGAAAGTTCGCTGCGGCTGCGCTTTCAAAGAGGGGACGTCGTCAGGTTTTAAAAGCAGGAGCGCGCCTCGTCGCGGTTATAGCTTCCTCTGTTGCACTCAAAGAGACGACTCAGGCTGCAACGAAGATACACAAAGCACCGAATGACATCCGTTCAAAACTTTGTGATCAGAGAATTCTACGAACAATGTGTTAATTACGTGCTGCGCGTCTTGAGTTTCCCGGGCTGCACTGTGTTTTGAAAACTGAACTTGCCCGTAGAGAGATTTGTGAAAGCCCCTTCAATATTCACTTCACCGCAGATTATCTTTATATAAAAATCGGACGTCGAAGAACGAGAAAAATTGGACACAAACACTCGACTGTCCGTCCTTGGTCTTATTTTTTTATGTTTGGTATTTAAAACAGTAATGTCGGTGTATGTCTACCACACTTCAATAATAATATTAATAATAAAATATGATTTGCATGCATTCAAATGCATTCTTGGGCATTACCAGAACTCGCTCAATCAGAAGTTGGTCCAGCAGGGATTGCGGCATTCATGTATCGGGAAAAGATTTTGAGGGATACAAGGAGTTGTGCTCCGTCAGAGACTACAGACCCGTTCACACTCTTGCGACCGAGTACGACCGAGAGAGACGAGATCTGTTAAAACTTCTTAAAAATTTCTTATGACGAGGGAACACACTGACATTCTGGCGCCATCTATGCGATGACCCTGGAACTGCATTTCGCAAGAGCGAAGGTTTTGCGGGATTTCCGAGGTCAAATGTGCGTAATGCCTACAAGAAACGCTCGTTTATAACGTTGACAAACGTTTTTCGAGCCAAGAAAGAAAGGATAATGCGCGAAAGAAATAGAAGATATGCCGGACCGCCAAGTTTCTACTGCTACCCAATAGATGGCGCCAGTGTGTCCTCTGGTTGTAAGAGGTTTTAAGGAACCAGGTTTAATCATAAGAGTGTGAACAAGCCTTTAAGCGCAAAACTGATTTTTTTTTTTAAATTGATTTTTAGAGCGCAGCTTTTAGGCGCTCGTTTCCGGCTAGAGCGGCGTCGCCGTCGCCTTCGGCGTAACCGCGCGATGACGATGAATATGACGTCATCACGATGACGTCATCGTCACTGATGACGTCATCAGTGACGATGACAGTGAGGGCGACGATGACGTCATCGTCACTGATGACGTCACACATGACGTCACTGATGACGTCATCAGTGACGATGACGCTAAATTTAGTGGAAAAATTTCCCCGCTAGCGAAAAATTTCCCCGCCAAATCTAGCGTAAAAAATGTCCCCGCTAAACTTCGTGGAAAAAACTCCCCGCTAAAGTTAGGGGAAAAAATTGCCCCGCTAAATTCCCGCCAAATTTACACGCGATGCTCTCATCAGTGATGTAAGTACATTTTCTGCGACTTGCGTTAAAGGGGAACTCAAGCGGTTTTTGGAAAAGCTATATTTTGTTGCGATGGCGTTTAGGAAGTGTCAGTGAATGAGTATCTTCAGTTTTAGAAGGCAGAACCGCCTATTAATCACGCAGGAATAAAATACGTGCGGACTCTTTTCTGTACTTGCGAGGACCAATGAAATTATCGTATGTTTGAAAATTTTGGCGGCCTTTCTTTCCCCGCTGCGTTGGAAACAACCGCAGCGGCAGACCAATCACAGGTCGAGGAGAACTGGTGGCGCGCGTTGCATGCCGGTCGTGGGCCGGCTTCTTCTCTGCGAACATGGCGTCGGTGGTGATCGTTGGCGTGGTCGGCGTGGTGGAAGCTCATCGTTCCGCGTAAAAGCGCTATCCTTGACTGTGAATTTTCGTCGTGTGTCGCTATGATAACCCAGCACGTACTAGAAGGGAAGATCCACCTACTCGTGCGGCGATGTCGTGGCGGCACTCTCAAGACAGCAGAAACGCCCGTGCCGTCGTGTTCGTTTACTTCGACTACAGTGGTGCTTTCTAAGCATTTGTGTCTTCGAACATCGCCCGGATTTCTTATTTGGCGCATTTCATGCGTGTGCTCAAGTTCAAGGTATTACTGGCGCGTACCGTATAAAGGATACGAATTTTCACGCGTTTTCATTACCGGAGAAAAGTGATTAGTGCTAGCAATCCTGAACGCTCGCAACGTCCATCTGATCACGAAATCATATTTCTACGTTGCTATATCGCTGCTAAGATTACATTGTCTTTTATAATCGTAGAAAAGGCGTGTGGCGATATTTGTACTATGGTAATGTCGTGTATTAGAGTCGTGATCGTCCAAGACGGCGTACTGCATCTTTTTATTTTCTTTTTTTCATCCACTGTAGCCTTCAAGCCTATCAAGAAAAAATAATAATAAAGCTTTTGGCTATAGAAAACTGTCTGTCTATATTCTGTTACGGCATTGAGTAGCAGTGCGTCCCATTTTAGAGGGGCCGCTGAAACAGATGACGACCCGCTGCGCTTGTTGTAGTGGTTGCAGGTGTGTGTACGCGCGGCGCTGAGCGGTCGTTCCGGTTGCAACGGACGCAGTCGTAAATACGCGCTCGTTGCACATGTCTGAACCAGCCTTCCCTCCGTCCTCCCGAGGCGAAAGTCAACGTGGCGACATCGCTTGACATCACGTACCAGAGGTAACGCTGCGATGTCAAACTTTGGTTTGGTTAGGACTTGCCCAAACCGCAAATCGAAGAACGCCCGAAAAGGTCTGCGTTTCGTCGTCCTCGGAACCCGAACATGACTCCGAAGCGCTGCTATCGTCCACATCGCACGTCGGAGTGGCGTCATAGGAAATCATCCCCAGGTCGGCTGTCCGCCGAAGAATTTCAACCTCTAACGGCGTCAGGTCCTCGAGCGTAGAGAACTCCGCCATGATCGAAGCTCGAATGACAAAGAGGTTCGGCCGATGCGGCTACCTCGGGATCACTGCGCGACAGAACGTCGTCCAACGCCATTGGCCCGAGATCCTTTTGATAAGCGTGCGAGGACCAATGAGAGTGGTTTCGTTTTCGGGTGGATCCGAGGTTTGGCGGCCTTCAATTACATTTTTATTAAAGAAATAATCACCGTATGACTATACTTTTTGGTTTTTAGGGATACTTAGGGCGTCTAAATTCAGCTGTCATCATCAAAACACGAACTCAAAAACCACTTGAGTGTCCCTTTAAGCACACGTCGATCCACACCCATGTTAGTAGTAAAGGACTTTCCACCTTCTCCCCTCAGTACCCTTCCCTCCTCCGCCTCAACAGCTGCGCTCTAATTCGGCGTTACAGGGGATTGTAAATGTCTTTCATTTTTTGTTTTGTGTTTTTGTTTAGTTCGTTGGGGGTCGAACGCGCCCAGAATGATGAGGTGTAAGCGAACTCTCGAGGAGACCAAACACTTAAAAAGACCTTCGAGATGGCAGTGCTCTTCTTCGAGAGCAACTTGTAATAATTTTTGAAACATACATAATTTTCTTTCTCTCCCTTGTTACTTTTTGTCCCATATCTCACCATCTCTGTTTATAGATGTACTGGTTCAAAATTCTCACTAGTGAAGGGAGAAACTGTCAAAAGGGTGTTTTCACAGGCGTAATTTCGTCCACCATTTTGTTGCTATGAGCTGTCTAGCGCGTGCCGAGAGGGAGTATTCCAACAATTCACATGACAGCCTCAAATGCACAGAAGCGCTTCATCGTGCTCACATCGGAAGCAAGGCGTGTGGTGAAGTAAAGAATGTTTTAACAACAAAAGCTAACAGCGAAATGGCGGATGAACGTCACATCGAAAACGTCCTATACTCAGCAATTAACTTGAGTTCCCGTCTACACTTGGCAATTTAAGAGCTTCGACTCCGAAGATGGTCTGTCAATGTTGATAGTGTACGTGGATGAAAAAACTTCTATCGCGATGATAGGCCATTGCAGAGCGGCCAATATATCATCATGCGTCGCACATTGCAGTCAACCGAAATCTCGAAAGAAGCGTGAGGGGACCTATGCAGACGTCTTCAGGGCCGCGTGCACATGCTGCCCGCATATCCAGGGGGGCTATGTTGCGCTTTTTGGACTCCCAGGAGACTAGGAGAGAGGAAGTGACGTCAACAACGCAGCAAATGCAGATTGGATGTTGATTTTGTTTTCTTCTGTCAACATCCAATCCGCGTTTGCTCTAGTCGTTGACGTCACTTCCCTCTTCAAGTCTCCTGGGAGTCCAAAAAGCGCAACATAGCACCCCAGAGCAATCTGCCCTAGAACACGGATATGAACTGCTTTAGTATTCAAAGATGGCGGAGGGCAAACCATGCACACTTCTCTCGCACGATGCTCCAGCCCCTGGCAGTGAAGATGAACCCATCCATGGCGGCGCCGTCGCCAGCGCCGTCCACGGCAGCCTGCGGCGTGTCCATGCCGGACTTCCACTTGTCCGCGGTGAGCGCTCAGGAAAGCCACGGTCCAGCTGGTCCAGAGGGGGCACCAGGAGGGCTGGACCAAGTGCGCATGCGCCATCAACAGCCTCCTGGTGAGCAAGATGAAGGACATCGCGTGCCAGCATCGGGGCCCTGCCAGACGTCCAACGGCACCGAGATCAGCATGGAGGGTCTGACGGCGGGTACCAACTACAGCGTCTGCGTCCGCTACCAGTGTCCCGGAGGAGGCGTAGGCCCGGTCACGTGTCAGCACATGCGCACGGGTGAGAACCTCTCCTTGACGGTGCATACTCGGGTGACTTCTTTCTTCGTATCATCAGACCAAAATCAGCGGTTGGGAACAGAGGCGTTGCCCGACGCATTGATATATACGAGCCCAACTGTCGGCGAATTAAGTGCCCAATCTGTGCTCGATCGATGTGATGTCAGTACACGGGCTGTCTTAAGTTTTAGGTGGTGTTCGCATCAGTGCGCACTATCTAAAGGAAGTTAAAAATGAAGCTAACAAAATTCTTGGAAAAAAAACAGAAACAAGTCTGAGGTGAATACTAGAGTAGTTTTATCCCGTGAATCTCATTATCACGTCCGCGTTTCCCCGAAGATGTAACTAAACGCCAGAAAACATGAAGAGCCTCAGACCATGTCGTTACGTCATACCCAGATCTTTCAGCCGCCAAGCGCGTGTCGTTTGTGTGGGCAGCGTGGGCAATCGCAAGCTTGCTATACTCGGGGTCAACTTTCTGTGGCAATGCGGTCAAAAGTATAGGAGCGCGATGCGCCAGCTCGCTGCACTTGCCGAATCAAAGCTGAGCATGCGCGCCCCTTTCGAAAGGGGCGCGCATGCACAGCTTTGATTCGGCAAGTGCAGCGAGCTGGCGCACGCGCCCCTATACTTTTGACCGCATTGCCACAGAAAGTTGGACCCCGAGTATAGCGAGCTTGCGATTGCCCACGCTGCCCACACAAACGACACGCGCTTGGCGGCTGAAAGATCTGGTGTGCGACGTAACGACATGGTCTGAGGCTCTTCATGTTTTCTGGCGTTTAGTTACATCTTCGGGGAAACGCGGACGTGATAATGAGATTCACGGGATAAAACTACTCTAGTATTCACCTCAGACTTGTTTCTTGTTTTTTTTTCCAAGAATTTTTGTTAGCTTCATTTTTAACTTCCTTTTAGATAGTGCGCACTGATGCCGAACACCACCTAAAACTTGAGACGGCCCGTGTACTGACATCACATCGATCGAGCACAGTTGGGCACTTAATTCGCCGACAGTTGGGCTCGTATATATCAATGCGTCGGGCAACGCCTCTGTTCCCAACCGCTGATTTTGGTCTGATGATACGAAGAAAGAAGTCACCCGAGTATGCACCGTCAAGGAGAGGTTCTCACCCGTGCGCATGTGCTGACACGTGACCGGGCTACGCCTCCTCCGGGACACTGGTAGCGGACGCCGAGCACCGCTGCAGTTGGTGCCCGCCGTCAGACCCTCCATGCTGATCTCGGTGCCGTTGGACGTCTGGCAGGGCCCCGATGCTGGCACGCGATGTCCTTCATCTTGCTCACCAGGAGGCTGTTGATGGCGCATGCGCACTTGGTCCAGCCCTCCTGGTGCCCCCTCTGGACCAGCTGGACCGTGGCTTTCCTGGCGCTCACCGCGGACAAGTGGAAGTCCGGCATGGACACGTCGCAGGCTGCCGTGGACGGCGCTGGCGACGGCGCCGCCATGGATGGGTCTATCTTCACTGCCAGGGGCTGGGCATCGTGCGAGAGAAGTGTGCATGGTTTTCCCTCCGCCATCTTTGAATACTAAAGCAGTTCATATCCGTGTTCTAGGGCAGATTGCTCTGGGGTGCTATGTTGAGCTTTTTGGACTCCCAGGAGACTTGGAAGAGGAAGTGACGTCAACGACTAGAGCAAACGCAGATTGGATGTTGACAGAAGAAAACAAAATCAACATCCAATCTGCATTTGCTGCGTTGTTGACGTCACTTCCCTCTCCCTAGTCTCCTGGGAGTCAAAAAGCGCAACATAGCCCCCCTGGATATGCGGGCAGCATGCACGCGGCCCCGAAGACGTCTGCATAGGTCCCCTCACGCTTCTTTCGAGATTTCGGTTGACTGCAATGTGCGACGCATGATGATATATTGGCCGCTCTGCAATGGCCTATCATCGCGATGAAGTTTTTTCATCCACGTACACTATCAACATTGACAGACCATCTTCGGAGTCGAAGCTCTTTAAATTGCCAAGTGTAGACGGGAACTCAAGTTAATTGCTGAGTATAGGGCGTTTTCATGTGACGTTCATCCGCCATTTCGCTGTTAGCTTTTGTTGTTAAAACATTCTTTACTTCACCACACGCCTTGCTTCCGATGTGAGCACGATGAAGCGCTTCTGTGCATTTGAGGCTGTCACGTGAGTTGGAATACTCCCCCTTCGGCACGCGCTAGACAGCTCATAGCAACAAAATGGTGGACGAAATTACGCCTGTGAAAACACCCTTTTGACAGTTTCTCCCTTCACTAGTGAGAATTTTGAACCAGTACATCTATAAACAGAGATGGTGAGATATGGGACAAAAAGTAACAAGGGAGAGAAAGAAAATTATGTATGTTTCAAAATTATTACAAGTTGCTCTCGAAGAAGAGCACTGCCATCTCGAAGGTCTTTTTAAGTGTTTGGTCTCCTCGAGAGTTCGCTTACACCTCATCATTCTGGGCGCGTTCGACCCCCAACGAACTAAACAAAACACAAAACAAAACAAAAAATGAAAGACATTTACACCCCCTGTAACGCCGAATTAGAGCGCAGCTGTTGAGGCGGAGGAGGAAGGGTACTGAGGGGAGAAGGTGGAAAGTCCTTCCACTACTAACATGGGTGTGGATCGACGTGTGCTTAAAGGGACACTCAAGTGGTTTTTGAGTTCGTGTTTTGATGATGACAGCTGAATTTAGACGCCCTAAGTGTCCCTAAAAACCAAAAAGTATAGTCATACGGTGATTATTTCTTTAATAAAAATGTAATTAAAGGCCGCCAAACCT